>JAFVLL020038489.1:0-68525 GCA_021397915.2 Tor tambroides | reverse complement strand
TGTATGTGTTGAAACGGCTAATAATAAAATGTGACATTCTGTAGTTTTGTCTCATATTCATCTTTTAATCATATTTGCAAATGTCTTGACTCCACTGCCAACAGAGCAATTTTGTCTTTACTGTTCCAATACTTATGGAGGGCACTGTATATACACACAAAGTAAAAAAAAGAGACTGTTTTCTATATGACAACATGTTAAAATGTAATTTATTGCTGTGATCAAAGCTGAATTTTCAGTATCATTACCCCAGCGTGTCACATGATCCTTCAGAAATCATTCTAATATGCTGATTTGATGCTCAGGAAAAATTTCTGATGATCAGTGTTGAAAACAGTTGTGCTGCTTCATATTTTTGAGGAAACTGTGATACATTTTATTTTTCAGGATTCTTTGATTAACAGAAAGTTCAAAACAAACAACAGCATTTATTTGAAATAGAAATCTTTTGTAACATTAGAAATGTTTTTACTAACACATAAAATGATCCAAAGATCATCTTGAGACAAAACCATCTATGCAAACATGATCAGTGTCACAAATGTGCTTGATTAGACCTATAAATACTGCATAATTTGTGATATTTATTTCATTTTATATATTTTTTTTTCTTCAGGCTTTAGAATCTGACTGTATAAAACACTAATAAAATAAAGTAGATATATAGCCACATTAAAAACAGCATTCCCAGAGCTTACAGTGGAAAAAGTATAAGATCTTACAGTATAAGACTGATTCACAGGTAGAAGTATTAAACAACATTTGAATTGTGAATATTTAATTATAGTTGATATTTTAGTGCCTGTGAGCAGAAATGTCATTGCATGAATTTCTCACATGAACAGATTCATATATTCACATACAGGCACACACATGAACATAGTATCTCTGATTTCAGTCCAGTTTCTCCAGCACTCAATTACCTGATATAAACATGCTCATATTATCAATGTTAATTTCTCTTCATTATATTAAGCTTTCTGTGAATGACATTATCTAACATAGGTATTTATATCTAACTAATTCAAAGCACATTTCGTTAGGATGTATAAATGTTTCAGAAAGCTGCACGTGTTTAAGTAATGAAGTATTATGGCTCTTGAGGACATAGAGATTCATTCATCAGTTTGATAAAATGCTGAAACGGAAACATGAAGCTTTATCTATTGAAAGTTCAGTCATGTTCTGGTCATGACCGATGGAGGGAGCTAAAGCAACACCGTCTGAAACTGATGAACCTGCCTTTCATGAAGCCTGTGATCTGCAAAATATGGGTTATTAATTATTCCATCATACAGGCTCTTAATCATTAGTTTATTTTGCCAATTAGAAATTAATATCAAGAGCCTGTCTGGGTTTGATGGCATGATATTTTTGCTATATTAATGTATTTTTTTTAAATAAGTCTATTAATTTATTCAAAAACATTAAAAATGCTATTTATAAAATTACGTCTCTTCTATGATAAGGATGTTTTAAATTCCTGGATTAAAATAAGTAATTTGTTTGTTTGTATATTTTTTTAATGTTATTTTTATAATTTTTTTAAGACAAAGTCAATTTCAGGGTAATGCAACTGTGTTTATATGTATATATATATATATATATATATATATATATATATCACACACACACACACACACTAACATGTATGCTAATATGTTTTACACCACCTGACATTTTTAGACTCATTCAATTAGAAACATTTCTTGAAAATATTTTAATGGTTTTTTAATACCAATAGTACATTATAGATTTATAAAAGATTTTCCCTTTCCTTTAACATGGACCCTCTGGTTTGTCATTGGATCAAAGAACAAATTTATGATATTAGATTGTTTTTTAGTTGCTGTTGTTGTTGTTTTTTAAGTTTGATCACATGTCACATATAGAGAGGAAACGCTCACTTGATGCTGAGTTCAGACACATGAAGCCGATCTGACTGTATAGGGTTCAAGTCTGTTTCTCTCAGCACAGACCCGTCGCAATGGCTTTTGTTTCCATGTCCGCTACGCGACACGTCAAAGCTATTTCTGTCCTCCAGAGGGTCTCGACACGTTGAGCGCTGGACGCATGAGAGCGGCTGATAAACGCCTGCAGGAAGTCAGGCCCGATTATCTGCTCTCAGAACAGAACGCTGCGGTCGCTCAAATACACACTTATATCGTCCGGTATATGAGGGACGGTATCATCGCAGGGCTCTCAAACATGTGCAGGGCCTCCAACACTGGTGGTTTCAGCGCTTCAGGCCATGACTGGACAATTTTCATAGTTTCACGCTTTGGTGGAAAGCCAAGAGCAACAGGCTGGACCAAGGCTTGCTCTGAAACAGGATATTGGCTTAGTAATGGCCGTCCTGGGACTGTAGTATGACAGAAATAACGGATTTGCTCTGCGTGTTCGCTCATCTGATGGAAGCCTTTCCCAATTTCACACACATTATTCTGCTGGCTGTTTAGAACTTTAAGGGTTTTTAATGTGCTTTGACAGTCTTCACCACAGTGCGGCCTGAACCGATGTGCTGCCGAGACGTATTACCAAAGTCTCTTTAAGACAAGTCATGTCACTCGGCGGCCATCTTTGAAACGCCTCTCGGGCATCCAAGAGCAGCTCCTATCACTTTGTATGGGTTATGAAAATTACTCATGAAGAGGACAGTCATATGTCATTATGAGGAAGGTTCAAAACTGATCATTGTACTGGTTTGGATGTGACATCACACAATAAATATTTTTAAAGACTAGGCATCAAAGTGTTAATGTAAAAAATAAATAAATGAAAATGCAATTTTGTAAGATGTAAATGTGTTTTGTTCCCCCGATTACCTTACAGCCATAAGCTGAAAGGACACTGTGTAAACACACTTACTGCGCTTGATAAATGACCACGTGTAAATCCTGAGAGGAAACTGGAGACGCAGAAAATAATGCCACGAAAAACAATAGGAGCGAGCCCTGGCTAATATCAAACTATGAATTCATATGTCGGGATCCGTGGAGTATTGATATTTGTCGTGCATTGATCAGAGCTTCAGATCTATATGACTGATGTCACACATCATTCGGGACGAGACCATCTTCACTGATAGACCCTCAGAGGAGCTGGTGTTTCTTCTCACTGAACTCACTCTAATAGCATGTAATCAGGGCCAATTAGAGCTCAATTAAAGCAAAGAATTTCTTCATGAGGTCAGCTTGGAGAATGTTCCTGGACTCAGTTTGAGGTAGTATAAATCAAATATGGATTTATAACAATGTTTCGCTGGACGCCGAGCTCAGGAGCCTCAGATTCAGAGTCTCAGTGAAATAAAGACCAGTTTCGCTGCAGAATGTCTTTCACTCTCATCCACTGTGATTCTGTGACACATGAAGAACAGAAGTGATGCCTGTACATGAATCTCCTTAAACAACTGTAACATACCTTACGCAAAGCATTTTTAACATATCATCCAAAAAAAAAAAAAAAGTAAAAATTAATGCGTTTATTAAAAAGTTAAGAAGTAATTTCTGCACTGCTGATGTGTTACTGCTAACAATTATAGATTACATAGTGCTGGTCCAATAATTTTTTATTTATTTATTTTTTGTACATTCACTGATCTCATCCATCCATATACGTCTTGTAAACGCACCCATCTGGTTTTCTGTGATGTAATCAACATTATCTTGGTGAAAAAGAAGCAGAATAACTTGTTTTATTCTTGGAAGCATCAACAAGAATGTAAAGAAACTACAAACCAACAGTTGTTTTGCAGCTAAAGTGTTTTTATGAATTCATGCAGACATTTATAGCTTTTTGTACATTTTATATGTCAATTTTACTTTTATGATTTCACGACCAATTAAATTTACTAGAAAGCTGAAAAATCTTATGTCTCACATTAGATGAAGAGGATTAAGTAGGACGTATGTAATTTTGTTTAATGTCAATATATTTAATGTAAAAATCTTCTAGGTTTATGGTATAGCACAAGTGAAAACTTTTGCAGGGCTAAATCTCTGCTTCGTTTTGGCATTATTCTTCAATCTAACCCCATCATTTTCATCCTTTTTATTTAATCACTGTTTTATTTTAATTCCATTGGTCTGTATATCCTCACGTGTAGAGCTTTACTCATTCCAAACTGCATTCTCCTCTGTTTTGTTCATAATTTTTGCTGTAGAACAAATTCAGACTCAGAGGTATATGATGTCATGTTTTCCCAAACTCAGTGCAGTCACAAATAAATGCTGGTCTCCTGGTGCCACACACAGAGCCGCAGCTCTTCCCATTCTGTGTGTGTGTGTGTGTGTGTGTGTGTGTGTGTGTGTGTGTCTGTGGGGCTGCTGAAGCTCAGTGTTTATTTAAACTCTCTGGTCTGTGAGTTATGAGTCTTAATGATGACTGCAGTGCATGTCGCTGCTCTATTGTTGAGATGCTGCCTCTAAACAGGCCCGCTGTTGTTTATTTGAGATTTCAGTTTTATATTGCCACGTGTCATTGGACTGTTTACAGTTTGTCCATGTTGATTGATCATTTCTATCATCCGTTCTCCTGCCGAGAGGAAGATGTTGTTCTTATAGGATGCATGAAGGACTAAAGCCATTTACTGGATTGTAATTGTTAAAGGGGCAGTTCACCCAAAAATCATCATTCTGTCCTCGCCCTTGTGTGGAACATAAAAGAAGATATTCTGATATTCTTGATTCATGCAGTGAGAGTCATTTTTCTCCAGTCCAGCAGGTTTTGTGAGTAAACGATGACAGAATGTTCATTTTTGGGTGAATGATGTCAAAAAAGCGATAGTTTTGCCAATGACATTATCACACTGCGCTCTCTCTGCCAATTATGATCTAGGACGTCTCTGTGTAATCCGCCTGTATGCATGACGATTTGTTGTTCGATTGCACTCCAGCCAGGTTTCTAACGTTTCATCGAATGCTGAGTGAAAGGACAAGCTGTGGAATGTAAACGCTGCTTATTTTCCAATCCAGAAAAAGCTGAAAAAATGAGCGTCTTGGCCAGATCTTGAGTCATCAGGCCCAGTTCTGCTGGAATGCCATTTATTATTGTTCTTGTATTGTCTGCTTCGACTATAAAAACGGGATCGCCGAGGCCTCAGATATGTCTCTGGATGTATCGCACGTCTGTTTTTCTGCAAGACGTCCTTCGGCATTAGAACAACAGCGCCTTGCTTATGTTGGCATGCTGGGAATATACTTCATAATCTGTTGACATATTAAAGTCACAGCTACATGATGTTTAGACACTCCAGAGAAAGCTGAAAGAAAAACGTCTGTTTTACGAGACTCTGTTTGTCATGTGCCTGTAGATTCGCAAACACACGGCGCACGGCTTTGACCGTAAAGTCAATCACGCAAGGCTGCTCGCTGACAATGTTATGAAAAACGGCGTGCTTGAAAAACTATTTCTTACGTTTCATATCCCAACAGATGATTTTCAGACAAATGAAACGGATCGCATTGCATGTGTTTAAAATTTGCAGCGAGCCTCATTTATTACATTGATGAAACAGTGCTTGTTTAGCCAGTGATTGTACAAATATACTGAAGAGTATTATTATAAGTAGATTTGCGTTTAAGATGTAATTAAGCCTCGCTCACCTCTTATTGTTACAAACGTTTGGAATGGTTAGAGACTATTTAACATGAAGACACCTGGTAATGTTGGGTTTTAGGCTGGTTTTGCATAGATCCGATGCTTTTGCGTTGAAGATCTTCATCTGGCATGCAGTCGGCAGCTATATGTAAACCAATTGGTTATGTTTGCAGACAACATTTACTTTCAGATCTTTATGGTTTGTATTCATCAACTAGGGGTTCGTTTTTAATACGATCTGTCATCTGCAGTTGAAACGTAATGCTAAAGTTTTCAGATCTGGTCCTCACAGCGCATGTCTGATCAGTTTGTGGAGAAACACTGCAGGACCCAGTAATTAAAGAAAGCTTTAGCCCTAGGAATAACCAAGATCATTGGAATATCAAACAGCGTATTGAGAAATTCATCTGACATTCATCAGAAATTTCATAATTTAATATCTTAAACCATCCAAGGCCTCAGGACATTCTGTGATTTATTGAATCAACAACCTCGGTCTTTGCCCAATCAGTTTTTGCACAAACTGCATTTGCTGTCATAATGAACTTAAACACATTAGCGTGATCGCGGCCTCTTCAGCACACTCTTACTGGGCAAGGTGCTTCACGGAGGAAAATTTAATATAGTTCTAATGTTATTTGATGCACGGTTCATTGAGCATTTGGATCTTATTTGTCTCTCCTCGAGGGCTCGGGAAGTTAAACTGTGTTGGGGACACGCATTGAAAACAGACAGCATATGCTAGTACACATAATTCAACCCTCGCTGCATTCTGCTCTTCGTCTTCCACACACTGAGATAATGAAATCTGTTGATTGTTTACATTGGTGACATTTAAATTAAAGGCAGTCTTGTATTCATTTTTATGGCAGATGAAATGTGACATTATGGCACTGTAATAGCTGTATTATGTTGTTTATGTGACATGCTCTTCTAGCAATTTCTCTTCTTTTTGTATTTCTTTTATCAAGCAAGCATGACAACATTTTGAAGTAATGAAACAAATTTGCACTTAAAGGTGAAAATTCAATTTTGCTGAAGATTTACTCACCCTCAGCCAAGATGTAGATGAGTTTGTTTTTTCATCAGATCTGGAGAAATGTAGCATTGCATCACTTGCTCACCAATGGATCCTCTGCAGTGAATGAGTGCCGTCAGAATGATAGTCCAAACAGCTGATAAAAACATCACAATAATCCACACCACTCCAGTCCATCAGTTAATGTCTTGTGAAGCCAAAAGCTGTGTGTTTGTGAGAAACAAATCCATCATTAAGGCATTTTTAAGTTCAAGCTTCTGGCTTAAATACAAGTCCATAATCTACAATAACGGTTCCTCCAGTGAAAAAAAGTCCATCTCCTGTTGGCCTCTCGCATCAGAATTCACACACATATTTGTTTAGAGCTGCTGTTTGGCTTGTAAATGGTGCTTGATCTGTGCAGATTTCTCTCCTGATTCAGACAAGACTACTTTTTCACTTGAGGAAGTGTTATTATGGATTATATATTTTAGTTAAATGGGATGGATTTGTGTTTCTTACGAGCATGCAGCTTTTAGAGTCGTGTGGATTACTTGTGGATTATTGTGATGTTTTTATCAGCTGTTTGGACTCTCATTCTGACGGCACCCATTCACTGCAGAGGATCCATTGGTGAGCAAGTGATGCAATGCTACATCTCTCCAAACCTGATTTAATTATTGCAAACTCTATATATTTCTTTGATTAAACGAATTTGTGTAATCAGTAATGCTGTTTTGCGATATTTAGCATTCAACCTTGCATTTCAGTCAGCTGAGAAAGTGACATTTTATTACCACATGCTGTTCAGAGTCAGACACACACAGACTGATAGATTTACACGATTAAAGCAGATATTCAGTCAGCATATCCATGGCAGATTAAATATACCAGAAATGTTCCTATCCATGCTTCACACTTTTTATGTCCTACCGTCTGGAGTTTTAGATTCTTTCTGAATAAATCTAAATGTTATAGACATATCAACAGACTTGTAATTGACAAAGTTCAAAACCTGGTTACTTGTTAATCAGAAAGAACCTCATGCTAGTAAGGAACTTGGGCTGTTGTCTCCTTGCGCTGACTGATGTGTGTGATTGCTGTTTACTGATGGAGTGTGTGAGAGGATAGCAGGGTGCGAACAAGAGCAGCGTCTGAACACCCTAATTAAGGCCTGAACCCCCCTAAAGCATGTCAAAACAAATGGTTTGAGGTCTTAAAACCGCATATTAATTTTACATATAAGTATATATACATTTCAGCAGGGTTTTCAAATGTTTCTCTAAACAACATATTTCACTTGGTACTAAATAAGCGCTCCCAAACAGAAATCATGTAATTGTCCAAACTGCAAGGTAAATACAGCAAAAACAAGATTAAGCATTAAGCTGAAATAAGCTTTATTATTGGATGAAACATGAACATTAAACTTAAAAATGACTTTAATTATCCATTCACTGTGAATTTACGCATCTTTTCAACCCTTCTGAAAAAACAGGATTTGAAGTCTGTTGAATGATGACGTCTGATTCCCCTTGACACGTCCTTAACATGCGTCCTTACAAAATGTAATCAAGGAGGAGCAACTCATGTCTGTCCATCAATCACAAGAGCCATAATGATGTCGAGTAAGAGTGTCAAACTCAAACTGCACCTCCAAAAACTCTGCATAGCCTTCCTAAAGATCTGAGCGTTAGAAATGCATGGCGGAAGTTTATTTTCAATGATGTGCCTGAGACTGAAAGAAAAAGTTTTAATTTGTTCATTTCACAACTGACTGTTTTGTGAATGATGCTAAATATGCTGCCATCTTTTATTGAAAGTTGAATATTTGTATTATGTGAGTTAAATATATTTATTATAGTTTATGTTACCATTGCTGTTACTAACCCATTGAACAGTTTGTAGCTAGTGTTTTACTGTCATTGTCTTTTAAGAAATTTGTTAACAGCAGTCCATATAGAGAAATTTGATTAATTTTATATTGCTTTGCATTGCATTTTCATTTTCTCTGCCTCACGTGCAAACATAAACGGCTCTATCATATTGTTTGCCATCTCGAGCATCAAAACACACGACATGCTGTAAAGGAGGGCGTGGCTATGGTGTGATGAGATCAGCCAATCACAGCAGTGGGCGTTTACTTCCATTTCTGCAAGAGGAAACCCCCCTTTTAAATTGAGTGTGTTTCACAGAGAGTAAAAATGAGGATGGGAAATTATTTTTTTTTCTGGTGCAAAAAACTTAGAACTTTTTGAACCTCAAGAATCACAAAAATCTGAAAGTGCATTTCATGACCCCTTTAGAAAGTCTTGGAGATGTTTAGCTACATATGTGCTATAAGACGTCAAAGAAAAAAAACGATGTGTACTCCAGAACTCCAGAACTTTCCGGTGTAGATTCCTTCAGAAACGTCGATCATTGTGTCATTCACACACTGAAGGACGAAGCCGACTGATGACTGACGGAAGATCTCTAAGGGAACTCTATTCACAGGAATGTGTTTTGGGTTTGTTGCAGCGTAATATGAAACATTCCCGTTTATTTTTGCCATTACATTTCATGTAGAGAGCGTGAAACTCCACAGCAGGCTCTGTTGGTATTGGATGACATAGTGCTCTTTTCAGTGTTCAGTCAAAACTGCACAAACCTGACATCATGGCTGGTTTGGAGTCCAAATATAGCACACGAACTGAAATCCTCTCTAAATTTAACCTGTGATGTCATTGTCATCATGTTTTACAGCTGGCCGCAGTCTGTCTTACTCGAGGAACGGTACAAAGGTTTCTGAATAAATCTGATTTGTGTCATGGGAATGTGCAGCAAAACAAGTCAAAGGTAATGGGTGGCAAATGACTTTTCTTTTGCCATTTTTCTGTCGTAAGAGCTTTTTGTGGTTGTGTGTATATATCACTCACTAAACGTATTCAGAAAATTCGAATAGGGAAGCGGTCACAACCCCAACTTCCTGTCAGGCAGACAGAGCTGAAATCATTAACGCTGGCTTGTGATTTTTCTAAAGCTTGTAATATCAAACAGTCTGTCAGATATTCTTAGTTTCACAGAGCGCATGACCTGGACGTACATTTTAATTTCCTCTTTATTACATTGAACACATTCTTCTGCTCACAGTTTTTACCTTTATATTTTTGCTAGACTATCTGGACATTGCAAAAACAGCTCAGAGAAAGTCTCTATAATCATTTCTTTGCAGACGCCACTTGGTTCGATTGTTTTATTATCTATAAAATGCATACATTTGCATAAGTGTCCAAATAATATCAGTTTTTCCAACCTGGTGCACTTCTATATTCAAGGGGTTAATCATTCTTCGATCGATATGCATTTACTTGAGAAGCAAAATGACTGGAGATATGAAGTCTTGCTTTTTGAAAAGTCGATCAAAAATAATTTATGTTTGTGCTTAAAACAAGAAAAAAGATAGATAGATAGATAGATAGATAGATAGATAGATAGATAGATAGATAGATAGATAGATAGATTTAGTCCCTATATTGTCCAAAGCCAGTAGTTTACCAGACAAATAGCAGTGTCTGTGCATACTGTGCAAAAAATGTGAAAATATTTGATATTTTCTGTGTATTTTGTTACAGTTGTAAATAATTGTAAAAAAGTCTTCTCTACATTTCTCTAGTTTGCTTCCTAATCTAGTTTTGTCTAATAAACCTGTTGGCTCTTTGATTAATTGCTTTGTTCCTCTTTTGTACGGCATTTTGAATAAAAGCATCTGCTAAATGCATAAATGTAAATTAGCCTTAGTGAGACAAAGTTGTAGGCCATTTTGTTCCAAAAATGTTCGAAATGTAATTTCCTTCACCATCATTTCCATCCCCGAATGCTGTTAAACACCGTTCATCATTTGATATTTGGTGGAAATGACGCTGTAGTGGAAATATTCGTGTTCGGTGCCAGAATTCTCCTGTGATGCAAGTTTGTTCACTGTTGGACATTCATAGCAGACAAAATAAACAAAAGTGACAGTATGAAAAAAGAAATGATTTTCAAGAGTCCACAGGGACGAAACGGCCCTTCGGTTTCAGAAACCAAAGGATTTTGAAGTAAATGTATCCCGTAATCACATTGAAAGGTAAACAAGCAGAAAAGCAGCTATACATCACAGACTGACTGATGTGTGAGAGCTAATATAGCTCCTGAAACACGTCTCCCATAGGAGTCCTGACTGAATATTTCACATGGGAAGCTTTCAATCTCAGTTCAGACGGAGAACCAGTGACTCACACCAACGCCGTCATCAGAAATCAACAGGAATATTTCCAAAATGACTGTTTGCTCCTACTAAAGGCAGCAGCGAAACGCGAGCGAATGCTGATAAAATCTCCTGCACAGATTCACTGATGGCAGTAAGGAGTAACTGGGAGGAGAGAAGCGTCTGCGCTCCGCCGAACTGCAGGAGCTGCTGCCAGTGACACTGAGCCTCCAGTGAAGACACGCCGATCAGGTCAGGCCTGCACACATTTCTCATTCAGATCTAGTAATACGCTATAAGGCCTGTGTGCACTTTGATTAATAGACGTGGTTCCACAGAGGTGCCTGTTCAGTCATATATTCTAATGTGTGTTTTCTGTAAATGCTTTAGTGGACAAATCTGATGAAACCAGTTTGTTTAAAGGCTTTTGTGCTCTAAATGTGGTTGGTTGACAGACCTGAGCGTTATCAGAGAGTAACTGGAGGAGCTGTGCTGACGGCTCAATGCTGTGTTCTTACAGTTTCACGCGCTGTGCTGATGAACTGCTCTGAGCGTTTAGATTCAGTGACGCATGGTGTTTGGATGTCTCTTGGCTCGCCGCTGGCTTTGGGGATTTTTGCTGTGTGATGTAAATGAATATATTAAAACTGAGATTATTACTCAAGGAATGTGTGGACGTCTTGGCCTGTGCGATGCCTTAAAGCCGTCAGCTCAGTAACAAGAAGATTGGTTGTTTATAGAAGTTGAAATGTTCAGAAGGAGCGTATCTTCAGGGCTGATCCCGGGAGCCAGGCGTAATTAAAACCAAATGCTGGAAGTTCACTTCAATACGGCTGCGGATCTCGCTTTTATGTAGTTTGGCAAATTGCTCTCCTTTGTCAGCTGTAGTTGGTGTCACGTCCCTCCCTACGCGCTCGTGTGCATTTCTGATGCTGGAGATCCTCCTCCGTCAGGTACAATGTGTTTTTGATCGAAGCCCTTTCAAGTGTTTGCCGCTTGCCCCCAATTGCCTTCTAGAAACATGACATCATTGAACGGCGTTTCTCAGCGTACCAACAAAAGAATTGTTCTCAATTGTTCTCATGCTATTGTTCTTCATCATAGGAATTTGATTACTAATATAGTTCTGAAGCATTCCAGTTCTGAAGATTAAATGTCGTACATGTATTTCTATTTTGAGTCATGTGTTTATTAACTGCAACGCACACATGATAACCATTAACATGAAATTATGATACACTCTCAAAACATTTGCCATCCAAGATGTAGATGAGTTTGTTTCTTCTTCAGATTTGGAGAAATGTAGAATTCCATCGCTTGCTCACCAGTGGGTCCTCTGCAGTGAATGGGTGCTGTCAGAATGAGAGTCCAAACAGCTGATAAAAACATCACAATAATCCACAAGTAATCCACACCACTCCAGTCCATCAGTTAACATCTTGTGAAGCCAAAAGCTGCATGTTTGTCAGAAACAAATCCATCATTAAGATGTTTTTAACTAAAATACGAGTCCATCTCCTGTTGTTCTCTCACATCAAAATCCACTCGCATATTTGTTTAGAGCTGTTTTGGCTTGTAAACAGTGCTTGATTTGTGCAGATTTCTCTCCTGATTCAGACCAGATGACTTTTTCACTGGATGAAGCGTTATTATGGATTATGGACAGCGTCTGTCCATACGTCTTAATGATGGCTTTGTTTCTTTTGGCTTGGACTCTCATTCTGACGGCACCCATTCACTGCAGAGGATCCATTGGTGAGCAAGTGATGCAATGTTACATTTCTCCAAATCTGATGAAGAAACAAACTTATCTACATCTCGGATGGCCTGAGGGTGAGTAAACCTACAGCACATTTTCATTTTTGGCTGAACTTTAAAAATAAACATTCCAAAAGTATATTTTCATAGTGATGCCATCAAAGAACCATTTTTGTTTCCCCAAAGAACCTTTCAGTGATCAGTTCTTAAAAGAACAATTTTTCTTAGAGTGAAGAACTTTTTAATAATCTGAAGAACTTTTTTTCTACTATGAAGAAACTGTAGTGGATGTTAAAGATTCTTCATGGAACCATCAATGGCAATAAAGAAGCTTTATTCTTAAAGGGATAGTTCACTTTGAAATTAAAATTTGATATCTATCAGCTATTTTTTTTTCAAAATCCAATTTGATATTTTTAGGTCTAACCATTTCTAGTCTGTCAGTCATATAACGGTAGGTATAGAATACTGTCTCTATAAGAGGGAAAAAGAACATGCACAGAGAAATCCAAATTAAACAATTCCCCATCGTAACTACACATTGACGGCCTAAGACACGAAACGAGCGGTTTGTGTGAGAAAACGAACAGTATTTATATCGTTTTTTACCTCTTGTACACAACCATGTCCAAGTGATCTGAGTGCGTGCATGCATCCGGTGTGTGACGTGTGTGCGCGCGCTCTGGCTTAGTCTGCGCAAGCGCCGGAAAGCGCCGGAAGTGATCTCTCGCGCCAGAGCGCGCACACGCGTCACACACCGCTCGTTTCGTGTCTTAGGCCGTCAATGTGTAGTTACGATGGGGAATTTTTTAATTTGGATTTCTCTGTGCATGTTCTTTTTCCCTCTTATAGAGGCAGTGACCTATACCTGCCATTATATGACCGACAGACTAGAACGGTTTGACCTAAAAACATCAAAATTGGATCTACTGAAGAAAAAAAGACACCTACATCTTGGATGCCCTTGGGGTAAGCTGATAGATATCAAATTTTAATTTCAAAGTGAACTATCCCTTTAAGTGTAGACAGACATATAGACAGATGCAACAATACAAAGTTTTCTTTTACTCTGGAAAGTGCACTGGGAAAAATATTTAAAAACTTATATTTATATATGACATACCTGTATGACAGTTGCACCTCACGACGTTCATTACATTTGCATTTTCCTTACATTGTTCTTACATATCTTTTTTTTTTTAACCGTATGAAAGTGTCATGAATATAAATAGTACATTTCTTGGCACGTGTGTTTTTCCTTTGTTATTTTATCATGGACACTCTTATTTGCATGTGATGGTATGGTTATCATAGACACTCATTTTATGATCTGAAATCCTGTTCTTTCATTACAGATGCTTTTCATTTAATTGACAGACTTTGTCTTTCAGACTTTCATTTAGTTCACATTTTTTGGCTTTGCTTTTTGTGAAATTTTTGGTATTATGAGGTATTACGAGATATGGTGTCAATATTTCTCATATGTATTAGACTAAATAATCAAGAGGATTTCGTTACTGTACGCTTTTATAGTGAACCAGGTGAAACAGGATAACCTGTCAATCTCAATAATTGCCAGGTTATGTGAGTGAAGCCAACGAGAAATACAGAACAAATAAAACTTTATCATAAATCATCAGTCCTAAGCTGGAGGATGTAAATATGAAGGATGATTCCATATACAGAAGCCATCAGTCATTTCCTACTGTTTGTTTGAATATATCAACAATAGCATGAGTGTCATGGCAATGTGCCAGATATGCATTCTTATGACCTTCATGCATTTTTAGGATGTAAAACAAAAAAGAAACTGAAGTTAGAATGTTACCCTAGTTAGTACATTTTCAAACACATACCGAAATGCGTATTGATCAGATTCAGTTCAATCAGCTCATTGACCATTCATAGTAACAGAACGAGCATCTTAAAGAAGCCGTCTGGAGTGTTTAAATATTTGTCTGATCCAAACACAGTTGATGAGTCATGAAACAACAATGTGAGTAGAATGAGCACTAAAGTGAGGACGAAAAACAAAATCTCCTGACATGACATTCATCCAAGAGAAACGGCAGAAATAGCCCTTCTATTCTTGGCCTTCGCCAGTGCTTTGTTTATGTCACTTTTTCTAAAAATAACCTACATTTTAAAATGATAAGCTTGTTCCATTTGCTTGATTTGATGACTTTTTTTTCTCTGCAGCTGTGATTCATATGAAGTATGTGATGACATAAGCCCCGTTATTTGTATAGTTTTTGGCAATTCGTACTTGATGCTCTACACATCCATCCACTTTAGTCCAAATTAGAGTCTGATTGCTTCCCAGAGCATGCATCATTATACATCTTTAGGGAATTGCTGTAATCAATGGCAGACAGACTCAGATCTTAACTTCTGTTCTCAAGGAGCCGTTCTGTAAGAAATGCATCGATTACCTACATTATAACCTCGTTTTTGTTTTCAGGAGGACATGTGCATTGTCCAGCCTGTTCCAAGATTAAAAATGCATCAAAATTAATATTTTGGAACTGTTGCATAACCATGAGATACTGCTTGAGGTATTTCACAGAATGATTTCACAAAGGAAAGTCACACAATCTACATGGATCATGACGTTTGCTGGAAAATATAGACTACATATTTATCAGATGATCAGGATTAATATTTGTCAATACCCTATAGCTACTGTATCATATTTGAAACACAAATGCTAAGGCTCTAAATGATCACACTTTCCTGTCACACACAAGCTATACTACATACCTTCTGTCGTCTGATTAATAGTTTATAGTTTGTTTGTTTTGTTTTTTTCTATCAAGTCAAAGGCCTCTTAGTATAATTGTTCTAACGTCCACCTTCAGCTCGTGCTTCACGTGTCTTTTTGCTCTCAAATCTTAACTGGTTTTTATCAAGTAAACACAAGAATATCTTTGATATTGTTAGTAATATTTGCAGATGAACACTTACTGGACTGAAGCAGCTTGGCTTTACTTGATTCTCCATAAATCATTTTTTTAGAAAAATCAGTGAGTCTCAAATCTGATCATCAGGCATTTGAGGAAGGTTTGTTTCCAGAAGCTTTACTTTCACTGTTCCTCAAAAACATCTCAGATCTTTCGAGGAATGTTTATTTGTTCATATCTCAATCATCATTGGATTGCATTGCATTACAGTATATGTTTGGATCATTTAAATCTCATCTCACTGAGACATATTATTGGAGATATAGAGTGACGACTGATATTTAGATCATTTTATGTACTGTAAGTATCTGCTATACTGTTATAAAGAGCTCATTGATTTACATTACAAGTATCAGAATTTCATCATATAAATATCAGCATCCACACTGAATGGCATATTTTTGAAAATTGAGCTGTTTTTCCTCTATTCCTACTATATCAGAATATATGAGCCATAAAAGCCTGATGGACCAAATATGATACTCAACATAAAACATGCAAGCTTTTTTTTTTTTTTTTTTGGTAATAGTTTGTCTAAAGGTTCAATAAAATGTGATCAAAAAAATCTGATTATTAATACATATGTCATGCTTTACACGGTTAATTAAATTAGTTTTTTTCCAGATTGTTCATGACTTATAGATGGTCACATGACTCAGACTTTATGTGAATTAGACAACACTATTTCACGACCAATTCGTACGTATTTTACGAGGTGGCTAATTTGTACGACCTCACTCGAACGATTTTGTACGATTTGAGCGATGGGTAGGTTTAGGGGCAGGGTTAGGTGTAGGTCATTCGTACAAATTCATACGAATTGTGCAACTTGTAAAATACGTACGATTTAGCAAAAATCGTATGAATTTGTACGAGTGAGATCGTACGAATTCGTACGAATTAGCCACCTCATAAAATATGTACGAATTGGAATTAGATGCATGTGAAAGTTCATATCGAAGAACTAAAGAAGTACTTCAGTTTCCTAACACATAATATATAATCAGTTGAAAATGAAATATTTTATCGGGTGAGCTGAGATGACAGAGTGCTCCAGACATTTAAGAGTGTAATGGATAGAGAATATTCTCAACAGTTATCCGTATGCTTATTTATCACTCATATCTCAAACCAGCTCTAAATACAATAGTTTTTCTTTAAGTAGTTTGCAGTTCTTCACCATGAGCTTTCTAATGCACATACTGGGTTTATTACGAATGAGACAAATGTGCTTCATTGCTGTCTGCTGTTTTTAAGTTGATTCACGGTCCATAAATGTACAATGATGTCAGGTTCATTTCAACATAATTTCTCCAAAAACTCACTTTTTCTCGATAAATGTACCATTTCAAACATTTGGCTTCAATCATCAAAAGATGGAGGATCACAAGTGTATGACTTCCATTTATAAGCAAGGTTTCATAATATTTCTGGCAATGAGGGTTAAGAAAGATTCTGATCATTTCAGTTTGATCACTGTATGCTACTTATCAAACCGATCTTCAGCAGGTATTGAACTATTTACTAATCAAAAACTTTTTTTTGTTGCAGTATTTATTAATCTAGACTAATATTCATGTACTTTTGTTCATTGTTAATTCATGCTTGTTCATAATGCATTACCTGTTGATCATTTGCAGCTGCTATGATCATAGCCAGCTCTGAGATGAAGCGTATGTTGTTTTGTGATGTATTTTGCTGTTGTGTGATGTAATGTTGATGGCCATTGTGTGTTTGTGGCTGAAGTTGTTTCCAACATAGGATCCTATGAAATCTGTTTTATTTTTTCCAAATTCTGTTTTATTATTTGATTTAAAAAAATAATCAAAAAGCTGATTAATTGAAATCATGAAACTTACACAATTTAACAGCAATTTATTAAAAGTTGAACAAAATTACATTTTTAAACCCTATGAAATATATATATATATATATATATATATATATATCAAATTCAGTTTATTTATTTATTTATTACCAAACTTCCATTAATTTTCTGGAATATATTTTAATGGTTTCAATAAATTTGAATAATCAAAAGCATCTCTAATTAATTGATTTTAAAAATATTTATTTATTTATTTACAAATTCTGAATTTTCCATTAATTTTCTGTATTCCATTTTAATGGTTTCATTAAATTTTAATAATCAAAATAATCTCTAATTAATTGATTTTATTTTTTAAAAAATTATTTATTTTATTTTTTTCAGAAATACTTTTTTTTTAATTACATTTATTACATAATACATTTTTCTGGTAAATATTCCTTTAAAAAAATAATGTTTTAATAATAATTTTGTAGTAGTACTATCATTGCATTAAGTAATATATTTCTGTCACAGTTTCTTCAAGTTAAAGCAAACCTCTATTTTGAGGGGCTGCTGTAAAGACCTTTAAGTTTCTGTTTGTATACTATATGATACTATGATAGTTTTTCTCAAATTAAAAAAAAGAGTTTTTCTCAAGTGAAATGGTAAAATGCTCCTGATGCGACTCTCAAAGCAATTCTAGAGATTGTTTATGTGTTTATGTACTCATATACTGAGGCGACAGAGGCTGAAAACACCAGTAGGTGTGAAGTAAAGAAAAACGCACATCTGCGCCATTCATTCACACAGAGATGCGCAGAACATGTAGGATTTAAATTTAAATTGTTTAATATTCACAGATAGCCTACTAGTCCATATCACGGTTTGATCTAAGTGTACTAACCTTGTTTTGATTTATTCATCCAAAATTTGGCAAATTCCGTGACATTCCACGTTATACAGTAAATTACATTTTTATGACTGGGTTCCGCGATTCCGTCTGTGTTTTCATAATAGGGCCCTACCAACACAACGAGGTTGTTTAAACAGAATCTGTGGAGCCTGTGACCCGGCGGCCCGTGGGACATGTTTTTCTCAGAATTGGTGAGTGCTGGGTCGTGGCGTGTGATGCTCCAGAGCGTTTGTGTGTTTGTTTGTGTGTTGTGTTAGTCTCCAGTGGCCTTCAGATCCTCTGGGGTTCGTCTTTCTGAGTTTCTGCCCATAAATTCCTGTGAGTTGAAGCAACAATGTTGTTTTGTCTCCAGTTCCCTCGATTCTGCGAGCGAGGACTGGAGAAGATGAATATTGCTGAAATGTAAAACCGTTAGAGTGAAAAGGAAATTCTATGCTGGAGTTATTTTAGGACGTGGATTTCGCTTTGTGTATCTCACGTGCTCTAATAGGTCACTTTGATAAAACGAGTTTGAATTAAGAAGCGAAGTCAAAAATGTTTATTAGGCGAAGAATTCATGAACTAGGAATACTACAAAATATTTTTTTAAAAGGCTATAATATCTAATGTGTTTTTTAAAATTATTTATTTATTTTTTAAAAGTAGCTATTGTTACAGTATATCATTTTCATTGGGAGAAAACAAACAAAAATGCATTATACACGTATTATATGCATTATCCATTATATTAGTGTAGGTGACACTCAAAAAATATTAAACTGGTCATATTTTTTGAGTGTCAACTATACCAATATACTGCATGTTTTTATTGTCATTCAAAAAAAGCATTAATTTACTGTAAAAATAATTACATTTTAATAAATAACATTCAAGTAAATGAATGAATTAAAGAATTAAAAAAAATATATATTACAGTTACATATTATAGCCTTTTTTAAAGATTTTGTAATGTTCATGAAAAATGGGGGGAAAACAATTATTTATGAAATTAAAACTTTTTTTTTTCTTAGGTGTAGTAATATTTATTTATTTATTTATTTATTTATTTATTTATTTATTATTGTTATTCTTATTAATTTTACAGTTTTTCTGATAAAAGGGTAGTTCATGATATGTTAAATATTAGTGATAATATTAGATAAATATTAGTAGTACCTGATGGATCTGTTTTTCACTGACTCTAATATTGTTGCTGTGTATATTTTTACATGCATGTAAATATGGGGTACACAAAACCTTATGTACAGGAGTACATAAGGTTTCGTGTACCCCATATTGCAACTTTTGTAGATGCACCACCATATCAAATAAAGCGTGCAAGTCATTTTTCTGGAGATGTGACTTCCGTCTGCCACTCTGACATTGGGCTTTATCTGTGTGTGAATGCAGGCTCAGAGAATCAGGCAGCAGCAGATACTGTACACAGCATGATGGGAGTTTGTCGTCAGCAGCAGGATCCAAACCGTGAGTTTCATGCTACGGTTTATTCATTTAGAGCCTTGCTATTATCATTGGTAAATCAAGCCTGCATATTTCTGAAATCTCATTTTGAATGGTCCTGTTTGCCCGTTGGCTTTGGGCTGGTGATGTTGTTCTGTTTCCAACCGCACTAGCACACCATGATCAACATCAACTACAGGAAAACATCTGGTTCCTCAAACGGCAGTGTATCAACATGAGTCGGTGTCGTGTGAGGTTCTGTCAGCGTGTTTTACAGTCATAAGCTGCGTATCAAAACTCATTATGTACAGCACATTCCTCTGCTGTGCAAATCAAGCATCAGTTTTTGTTGTGTTTGTAAAGCCATCATTTGCTAGAAACTCCCTGAGGTTTGTTCATACGGGTTTGTGCATGATGAAATCTTTAATGCATATGTTGGTTTCTCCACAGATGCACATATCTGAAGTTCTCAGAGGATGATGAGGAGGAGGAAGCTCCTCCAGGACACATGCTGAGCACCATTTAAGAGCACTACTTAGACAACATGACTGTTTCTGAGATTGATCTGAGATCTGGACCATGACAATCACAAACACTGCCGGTGATCATTAGTTTCTCAGGTATGACTTTATCACAGTACATTTCGCGGCGCGACATTAATTCAATTCAATTCAAATTTATTTGTATAGCGCTTTTCACGATACAAATCGTTGCAAAGCAGCTTTACAGGACATTTAAGTTTCTAGATTATATTTAGGAGCAGGTTATTAGTGGTACAGTGAAAATCATGTAGTTAGTTAAATTACATGTAATCAAACGGACGGTGAACACTATTAACTGCAAGAATTATAGGTTGCGATTAAACTTATAGCAAAATTTGGTAGTTTTGTATGTTGTTCCAGGTTTAGCACTTTACTATAATCCTGATTATGAATCTGTATCATTTACACCGCTGGTCAAAAGTTTGGAATGATTAAGACTGTATCTAATGTTTTTGAAAGAATTATATTAGGTTGATGTAGTGCTCAGTTATTATTATAATATATTATTTGTGCTCAGTTTTGAATAAGTTATTATTAATGTTGAAAACAGTTGTGCTGCTTCAGATTTTTGTGGAAACCGTGATACATTTTATTTTTCAGGATTCTTTGATGAATAGAAAGTTGAAAAGAACATCATTTATTTGAAATGGAAATCTTTTGTCACATTATAAATGTCTTTACTGCCACTTTTGATCAGTTTGATGCATCCTTGATTAATAAATTTGTTCATTTCCTTTTTTATATATACTTACCCCAAACTTTAGGATTTTAGCTTATCACATTTCCACTGAACTATTCAGCTGCACAACTGTTTTCAACAATGATAATAATCAGAAATGTTTCTCGAGCAGCAAATCAGCATATGTGACCCTGGACCACAAAACCAGTCATAAGTGTCAATTTTTCGAAATTGAGATTTATACATCATCTGAAAGCTGAATAAATAAGCTTTCCATTGATGTGTGGTTTGTTAGGATCGGACAATATTTGGCCGAGATACAACTATTTGAAAATCTGGAATCTGAGGGTACCAAAAAAATCAAAATACTGAGAAAATCGCCTTTAAAGTTGTCTAAATGAAGTTCTTAGCTATGCATTATTACTGATCAAAAATTAAGTTTTGATACATTTATGGTAGGAAATTCACTAAATATCTTCATGGAACATGGTCTTTACTTGATATCCTAATGATTTTTGGCATAAAAGAAAAATGGGTAATTTTGACCCATAAAAGGTATTTTTGGCTGTTGCTACAAATATAACCCAGCGACTTAAGACTGGTTCTGTGGTCCAGGGTCACATATTAGAATGATTTCCAAAGGGACATGTGACACTGAAGGCTGGAGTAATGATGCTGAAAATTCAGATTTGATCGCAGGAATAACTGCGATCTGCGACCAAACTTTTGACTGGTAGAGTATATTTCCAATAATTAAAAAGCACTGTAAGGTTGGAGTATGTTGTGAATAATCGGGTGTCAGAGGGAACGTGTGCATGACGTGAGTCATGTTTATTCTGCTACTGCACGTAATGTTGCAGTCACAGTAGAGCTGACCCAAAGGTCCGGTTCAGAGCCGGTTTAAGATGGGGATTAAGAAGGATTGTGCTCATCTGAAATCACTTCACCTTGAAGAAAAATACCTGAGAGTATTTAACAATTCAGCGAGTAAAGCATGTCTCATTTCATCCACACGCTCCTCGTCACACGTCTGATGGATTGAGTCGAATGCACTGCAAAAGACAATTTTCTTACTTGGTATTTTGGTCTTGTTTTCTAGTATAAATATCTAAACATTCTTAAATCAAGATAATTTTAGTTACTTTTAGTTGAGAAGCAAAATGGCTTAAGATATCAAAAAAAAATGTATTACAATTTTGATAGTTTTTGCTTAAAACAAGAACAAATATCTGCCAGTGGGGTCCGAAAAATCTTAATCACCCTTAATTCAAAGAGAAAACAAGATTATTTTTCTGACCCCATTGGCAGATATTTGTTCTTGTTTTAAGCAAAAACTAACAACATATAATCCAGTATTGCTGCTTGTGTAGCGTTTACTACATCTGTTAACTGAGTGAAAGTGAAGCAGATCCACGCTGCTCTGATTAGATGGAGGCTGGGATAATTTGCATATTCATGATTCCTCGTATACTAACTGAGGTAAGAATGAGTTATATTCAAGCCATTTTTATACACGAAGAAATGATTTTCATGGGGAAAAAAGTTGAAATATGGCATGTTGATTATCAAAGATGGGCAATAAAGATTTCTGTTTTATTTTGAAATACTGTGGAAAGATTTGCATAGTAAAAGTGGGTTCATTTTCTTCCCTCTGTCCAGATTTCCTTACCTCACCTTCTTTAGATCGCTGCCAGGAACTCTCGTATAAAATGAGATGCAAATTCAGATGAAGAACATTAGCCGTGCGTGTGTGTGTGTATGGAAAGCGCATGGGTTGGTGATGTTACAGGATCATTAGATCTGCTCTGTGTGTTGAAGTGGTTTGCTTAGGTGAGCGGTGAGTAGATGAAACATCTGCTTACAGTCAAACGCACAAACGCTGCCCTCAAACACGCTGTAAATATTTTGATAAGAGAATGCACTATAAACAACATCAGTCTGTTTGCATATGATAGGCGGCGTTCTTCACGATAAAGAATGCTAGAGATGAGCCGCGCGAGAGCAGATGGAGCTCCTCACGGCTCGATAAAGTCCTTTTACTGTAAGTGGCTCTTCTGATATGGGCATATGACGGCGATTCTGTGTTTTTCGGTGTGTTCAGAGGATGATGGGATAGCCCGAGCTGTATCCGTCATCTGCTTTGAACCCTTAAGGCTCAGAAAGGCTGCAGATGTTTTCAATCGCTTTGCTTTACCACATTAGTTTACTAATTGCATTTGCATAAACATGTCATGTTTTCCTGTTTATCATGCATGTTTCCATAAGTGGCTTTCATAGTTTGCGTTCGGTGGTCATGAAGTGTGAACATGTGCAGTTGATTCGGCTGAAATCTAATACGGGGAATTATTGATTGGGTGAATGCCTTCATACTCATTGATGTGATTGTTTGAATGTCATGCTTCAGGTGGATAACATTTTGTGGTATCTTTACTATAATAATATAAATATTTGACTGGGCTTTCTGTGTATGATAATAACCGTAGCACAGCATTTCTGTTTGTCTGTACTGAGATTTATTAAAAATGACCATGCTTTGCAAAACAATCAGCAGAAAAAAAGAAAGAGTTTTCTAGATGGCTGTTGCCGTCTGTCATTGGTCAGTCAAAGAATAGTCCCGCCCCCACTCCATTGTTTGGGCCAGTGATGCTGCATTCGTGATGTTCAAACAAATAGAGCAATGTCTGATTTAGTGCCGCAGAATTACATTGTTTACATGATGAACCCACGAATGGCTTAATAATCGGCATATAGCAACATATTTTAATATACAAAATGTTACACATTTTAAAAAATAATTTAATGAAATTAAATTATTAATTAAAACATCAATTTGAATAGTCTATTAATTATTTTAGCTATTTTATTGAATTTATATTAATGTATTAATATTATTTGTTTTAAATAATTTCAATTATTAATTTAATTATTACATATTTTAAAATTTATTAATACTATTTTTATTACATTTCATAATTTTAATAATTTAATTTGCAACAACAATGACACTTTAATAAATACTAATTATTTAATTTTATTATTGATTAAAATATCTATTAATTTTAATATTGATATATTATTTAACTTGAATATTTTTACAATATTAATTTAAATAATTTATTAATTTAATTTAAATAATAATCATTTTAATTTCTATTAATTCATTATTTAATACATTCATATTTAATTTGAATATTTTTCATTCATTTAATTTCAATTATAATGTAATGTACAACTGTCTATTTTTTAATATAACAAAATAAAAAATGAAACACTGAATGAACTGTGACAGGCTTTGAAGAATGAAGAAATCTTGAGTAAATAAGAGCAAATTGAAACCAACAGCAGCAAATTCGGAACATGTGCTCAGATATTGCAGCTCAGATGGTATTCTCATAGATCCACTAAATACGTCACATAATGTCAGACCTTTATATGGAGATAAAGAGCTGGCGATCTCCTGCAGAACTGTGTCCATATTAGTCTGTTGATGTGTATCAGTGAGAACAATCATTTTACATTTGAAGAGCTGGATGTATGATCTGATATTTCTAAGGTCAGATGTAGTTGAGAGGACTTAAATAGTTTGAAGGCTCGTTTAATTGCGGTGAGATTCTGTCCATCGCTGACCGCTGGATTAATATCTGTTGTGGCAACAGGTGACAGCTCATGCTTGAGCGGCTCAGATGAGATTTCCTGCTGTTCCTTTGTGCCGCAGTCGTGGCTGAGCGCTTTACCAGCGACACGGCAGATAATTGAACAACTGTTCTGTTACAGCACTTTCTGAGTATGTCAGACGTCAGTGCCACTTCAGAGAGAACAACTTCAGGTGATCATGAAGGACACAAGCATTAGAGATTCAGTTTTTATGTTTTACAGATCATTTGCTGCAGCTCTTTGCAAATGTTAAACTGTTTTTGATCATACAGTGTAAGTCAATGGGGTCCAAAACATCCCTGAACTTGTTGTATGAACATAAAAACACTGAAATGTCTTATTTATGTTCCACAGAAGACAGAAGTCACACAGGTTTGGAACAGCATTAGCATACATGATGACAGGATGGTCATTTTTGTGTAATGCAAAATTTCTCCAACTTAAAATATGGCAAAATAAATGGTTTTGGAGCACAGAAATCACTGATTGAAACAATGATGTTTAATTAGCGTTTCCCCAGTGGCAATGTTTGGGTCTAATTCATGCATACATCACAACATATAGAAACTACAACAGGTGGTAAACTGGACTGATAATATCAATTTCTCATTTTTAGTTAGTCTTCATTTTGATGAAGTGATATTGATTCTTAATTTTGATCTTTTAGTCCTGTTTTCAGTTGATGCGTGAACAACACTTCACTAAACGTCATTTAACGGGCCTGCTATCCAACAAACGCAATAAGCTTTGTTACTTTTGATATTAAACAAAACCTCAGCTTTCAAATTCTGTCAGTTTTTTTAACTAAATTCAGACAATAAATGTGTTTTAGTCGCTCTTTAATGTGTGGAGACAGATGGCTGTAGTGAAGTCCTCTTTACTACTTGTTACAGCAGCAAATAAACATGAATGATCATCAGAAGAAACAAAACAACTGACTGAAATGAATCATGAATCACGTCAACAGAACAGCCATAAACTCGATAGTCAGCTAGAAAAAATAACTATAGAGAGGAGCACTATGATTGCACTATATTACATTCATTACATATATTTTTACTGAACCTGTTCTTACATACTTAATATAAATCTATCATGAAGACTTTTACCGCCACTGTTTAGAATTCAACAGTGAATTGGAGTAGAAATATAATTATATTATTTAAAAGTGTATATATAAAAAGACTTATGTGCAATTTAAATGTTCGTATACAACTTAATTGTTAAATAAACTTTATTTTCAGTTAAATTTTTTGGCTAAATGACAACTTTAATTTTGATTTTAGTTAAAAATTGCTTTCAGTGCAACACTGTTTTTGAATGAACTGCCCCCTTAAGCAAATCTCCTTCACATACTGAATAAACAATAACCTAAAACGAACTGTTTTTAAAATCACTGAACTAACCTATATTGATTGATTTATATAGCCAAAACTCATTATTATGGGTTAAACCCATAATGAGTACATTTTTTTTTTTTTCCATCGTATGACAGACGTGTTTCATCTAGCAGTCTATAGTTCTGAGATTGTTTTAATAAAGATTTTATGAACATCATTTCACTATGGGCTGTGATCGGGGTTTAATTTCGGTGTGGAGTTTAAGCAAAGTAAACATGATAAACATGCAGCCAAATGGGAAAACTGAATCAAAACGAGCAATAACATCACTTAAAATGAGCGTTTTGTGCAAATCAATCGATTTGATTGTGTTTCCTGGCTGATCCTGGAAAACGGCCGCTGTCACCAGGGCGCTTTGGAGAAGAAAATAATTCAGTACAGCACTCTGTGGTCATTTCCCACTAAACGCTTTGGTAGCTCTTATCACATGGGAACCAGCACTTATCTGATGATATCACAGCAAACTTTCCAAACAATCTCAAACGTCAGTAGGGCTTAAAGTCACTGCATTTTTGGGATGCTTTCAGCAGACTTTCAAAATATCACTATATTACAGCTCAAATCTGATTCTCTTTCATAAAGCTATTAAGCCAGAGCTTGATAAAACAAAATCTATGATGACAGCTTGTTATCTTTGTCATTTAATGCAATAAAACGCTCGTGGAATCGATCGTACAGGCCGAGCGCTGAATACATAAACATGAAAGCTAATCGTGTTGAATTCTGATTACGCTGATTATCTCAGACAATGACGGCCTGAACGCTGGCAGAGTCTCGCTTCATTTCCTACCGGTTATTCAGAGTCTCATTTTCTAAGTCAAAACAAGCAGTCGTATTGCATAATGGAGCCTGGCATGTGAATCCTATGGAGTCTCTGTGAACGGGCCGGTCCTAGTTTGAGCCGCTGTTGCTGTTGGCATGTGTCTGTATTGACAGCGCTGATGTGAACCTGATGACAGAAATCATGTGAACACTCTTATCGTAAATATTAGAGCAATCACAGCAGCTATTAGGCTACTTGGCTACAAAACTGTGTTGTTTACATGCCTATGGCTAGAACGAGAGCTGATTAATGGTAATAGCATCACATCAACCAAAAAACAGGGCCGTAGCAGCCATTATAACTCAGTAGGGAAAAGTCCCATTTTTATTTTACTTTATTTTAAAGAAATAGTTCACCCAGAAATGAAAATCTGCTGAAAATCTGCTCATCCTCAGGCCATCCCAGATGTAGGTGAATTTGTTTCTTTATCAGATTTGGAGACATGTAGCATTGCATCACTTGCTCACCAATGGATCCTCTGCAGTGAATGGGTGCCGTCAGAATGAGAGTCCAAACAGCTGATAAAAACATCACAATAATCCACAAGTAATCCACACCACTCCAGTCTATCAATTAACATTTTGCGTGTTTTTAAGAAACAAATCCATCATTTAGACGTCTTTAACTAAATATGAATCCATAATCCATAATAATGCTTCCTCCAGTGAAAAACCGGTCTGGTCTGAATCAGGAGAGAAATCTGCAAGCACCGTTTACAAGCCAAAACAGATCTAAACAAATGTGTGGGTGGATTTTGATGTGAGAAACAACAGGGGATGGACTTTTTCTCTGGTGGAAGCGTTATGGATTATGGACTCATATTTTAGTTAAAACATCTTGATGGATTTTTTATTTTTTTTATTACGAACACACAGCTTTGACTTCACAAGATGTTAACTGTTGGACTGGAGTGGTGTGGATTACTTGTGGATTATTGTGATGTTTTTATCAGCTGCTTGGACTCTCATTCTGACGGCACCCATTCACTGCAGAGGGTCCACTGGTGATTTTATTTTTGTATTGTGTGGTTTCCATCAGCAGGTCTTGCAGTCTCTGAGCTGAAAGAGCGTTTTTGTTTCAGCTCGTTGGCGTCAGGAGGCTCATAACAGTGACCCAACACCAGTCAGAAATCCTCTGCTTTCTCCATCTCTGTTTTTGTTTGCATATCTCACATTCCTCTCTTTCTTAATTGTTAACATCAGACTACATAAAAATCCAGCGTATCCTCCTCTCTCAGCTTGTACAGCAGCCCAAAGGGTTAAAATTCTTGCGCCACAGAGTTTTCACACATCGCTTCAGCACTAGGTGAAGCAAACATAACGCATGGCCTTTTCCATGAGACTCAGGTTGTGTATTTCTATAGGACATCTGTGTATGTCACAAATAAAATGTAGAAGCACGAGGTGAAAGAAGTTTTGCTTATAAAAAGCTGCCTGTTTCCACTGATCATAAAGAGCTTGACAGTCATCTAAACACACATACACAGTGTACAATATTTAGCTTTGTTGTCCAGAGAAGAAAACCATTCGTCGGGAGTGGTTTATAGTAGGAGAACACAGGATAAACAGGTGGAACATTCCAGCGCGTTGATCTGGAGACGCCGAGAGTTCGTCAGGTAGACGAGATTCAGGCTGAGATGATTTGTGTTCCAGAGGCTTCTGGATGCAGATGGAGTGTTTGGTTGAAGATTCATAGATGTTCAGCAGTGATGGAGAATCCTAGCTGTGTGATGAAAGGTCAGGGAAAAGGACTTGCTGTAATGTGTCACGTATGAAACAGAGCCGCTCGCTTTGAGAGACGCTATCGTGGAACGGCATCAGAAACGAGCTGCAGATGTTGATGAGAAACAGCTTGAGGAGAGTAATGCTGTTGTGGTGGATGCAAACACCGCGGCCGAGTCTGAGATCCTTGAAAGAGCAGCCGAAATACAGATGAAATCAGCTAGAAGAAACTGTACCTGAGTGTAAGATAGTCAGTGTGCACTAGAATACTGTGAGACAGGCACATGATGTGTTTCACACATGGACAAGACAGACGCTTTTCCTAAATCTCATGCTTCATTAAGATCAACTGGCTTCTACACGATCTCAGATACTGCCTGCTGGAAAATACCTATGTTTATTTTATTTTTTAGCTTATTAATATTATCAGTTTACTTTATTTTTTATTTTTTTATTGTTCTAATGTTTTATTTTTATTTATTTATTTATTAGAATTTTGTTTATTTAGTAATTATTTAGTTTTGTTAGTTAGTCATTTTTAGTATTTCAGAGCTGCCGAAATTAATGCACCATCATTAAAATATATATATATATATATATATATATATATATATATATATTTAAATTTAGAAGTTTTATGCATGTATTTAAAAAAAAATTAATAGCTAAAACTAAAATGTATTCATTTTTATTTTTAATTATATTATTTTATATAGTATTTAGAGTCATGGAAACGTATTTTAAAAGTATTCATTTCGATAATTCCCTTCACACACATGTGGTATAGTGTATAATGTTACAGAAGCTTTTTATTTCAGAAAAATGCTGATCATTGGATCTTTCCATTCATCAAAGAGTCCTGAAAAAATATACTCAATTGTTTGAAATATTGATAATAATAATAATAATAAAAAAAAGTTTGTTGAACAGCAAATCAGCATATTACAAATATTTCTGAAGGATCATGTGACACCGAAGATTGGAGTAATGATGTTGAAAATTTAGCTTGGATCACAGGAATAAATTACATTTGAAAAAATATTCAAATAGAAAACAGCAAAAATATTTCAAAATTTTACTGTTTGTAGTGTACTTTGGATCAAATAAATGCAGGCTTGGTGAGCAGAAGAGTCTTCTTTAAAATCATTAAAAATCTTACTGTTCGAAAACTTTTGACCGTTAGTGTATTTTATATTTTTATTTTATTATCTTATCTTATTTTTATTTATTTTTGTCATTTTTCACATTTTAACTTATTTTATTAATTTTATGTTTATTTTATTTCAATGTCATTTCATGTTTTATTTAACACTTTCTGTTAATATCGCTCTTTGTTCATGTCTGTTCAAAGCTTTGCTTGTCTGCCGCAATAGTGTAATGTCTTTGGAAAATATCTTTACTTGGGGACTCAGCAAACATTAATATGCGATGATCTGATTTGGCCTAGACTGCCATCATCCACCACATCAAATAAAAAACTATTAAAGTATTACATCTTAGGGTCCCAGATAAGAATACGATGATAACTAATTATATTCCTTAATCATTTTCAGCAATAAGCTTAGCTAGACATGTAATTATTTTTCAAAGTTCATCCAGATGTGTCTATAGGAGCTCTCTGAAAGCAGTCGTTCAGGGTTTATTTTCAGCGTATTTGTTTTATCATATCTTTTGTGGTTATGCACAACCATTTTTCATTCTGATCTTCCGTAAAAGCATAAATAAGCAACTCGGCGTGGCATGCTTTAAAAGCACGCTCGCCCATTAAAAGGAAGATCTGGCATCAAATCTGTCAATTTCCAAATGTTATCTGCTCTCTCTTGTATCTGGGCAGACCTGCCCACCCAAGACGCCTCGCGACGTTCGTCTCGCCAGCATATCTCCGTCAGCTCAGAGTAAATACACTCCCATTCTCGGGAATCATGGAAACTTATTTTTACAGCAGATGAGCGAACCATTCACTCCACTGATACAGAACCACAACAATGATTTACTGAGCCATTATGAGGAGTAAAATGATGCTGGAAAACGACAAACATGGCCAACCGTTACATCTCATTTCTGAACGACGCTGAATGTTTTATTTTATTGAATGAGGTCTCTGAAACACCACAGCTGCCACGTTTGCTTATTTCAATGTTATGGTATACTGTACATGATTCTGGTGTGTTTATCGGTTTCTTATCTGAATGGATGCGGGTTTGGTCAGTCGTTTGGCTCATGATTTCCCTGCATGTCACTGTTTTTGTCTTTTAATTCTTCAACGGACACATAAACTTTCCCCGTTGATCATGTTTTGACGTTTGAGGTTTAACCTTTCGTCTTAAGACTGGTGAAGTCCGTGACCTTGCCGTTCTGAAGCATATACATAGCATCAAATCCCAGAAGGGCATTTCTGCTTATACAAATGGATCGAAATAGATATTTACACGTTCTTGATATTTTTTCTTCACGCTATTAAATTCGTACAGACAGTTTGAAAATGTTCCCATGACTAGGTCGTTCCAGCAGTCGGGCGTTTCTGCTCGAGCCTTTATTTAAACCCTAAACTCATGGGAAAGCTATTTCTGAACTCGCTCAGCAAACAGTGCCAGCTGTTTATTAACAGGTGCAGAGGCACAATGAGCTAAGAATAGCTGTTTAAAGTAAACACACTGATCAGAATAGATCTCTGGCATGGAATCTATACATTAATCTGAGTTTGGTTAAGTTTTTGAGAGTTATTCTGAATCATGACTATTAATGAATGCCACCGAAAACGGTTCCCTGGCTGTATTCCCACATCTGTTTTTATCTGGTGTATAATATTGAGAGGTTATTAGATGGGTCAATGACATATAAGAGTGTTCGTAATAAAGAAAAGGAAATGACTTTATTCCGTGGCCAAAAGAATTGTATGGAGTCTATGGGCCACTTGCATAAACTCTGTGTTAAGACATTATCTTAAGAACTAGTCTGACCAATTAGCAGTTAGCCAAGGGGTAATCAGTCTTATTTTTTTTTTGGATTCAGCTTAGACTAATCTACATTTTTATGTAACTAAATGTAAAAAATGATGACCAGTCTTAAAAAAAAAAATTGCTGACTAACCTTTAAGACTAGTCAACCTTTCATTAAATTTGGAGGAAAAAAAGTCAAAATGACAAAATATGAATTTAAAATTTTTGCAAAATTGCAATAATAACTCAGAATTCTGACTTTTTTCTTGCAATTCTAAATTTGATATGCCACAAAATAAAAATAATTAATTGCAAATTTTTATTTCACAATTCTGACTTTTTTCCCTTGCAATTGTGAGTTTATATGACTCAATTCTGTGTTTATATCTCACAGTTCCGTTTGTCTTGCAGTTTTATTTACTTTTTTATTTTCATTATTTTTTAATTCCATGGCAGAAATGGGCTTCTATAGTGTACACATAATCTTTTATTTTATTTTATTTATTTTATTTTTCAAATATCATGAATGATTAATTCAATGAATATTATATTTTAAGGGAACCACGCCATAATATTTTACAGCCTGTCTTGAACTAATCTTGCCTGTTTTTTATTTTATATCACGCTGACATTTATTTTATGCCCCCCAAAAATATCAAACCTAATTAATTCACAAATTAAAAACATGTTTATCATACTCACATCAGTATATGTACAACTTGCATTTGAAATGTAATTACGTCCAGTCATAGGCCCAGAGAATGTATTTATACATCGTTTTTATACATTTTTATTTCAGTTTTAGTTTTAGTTATTTTAGCACATCAAGCTAAACTATTAAAATGAGAAATGTCACACTGTAAAAAGTCAAGTCACCTTTATTTATATAGTGCTTTATACAATGCAGATTGTGTCAAAGCAGCTTTACAGTGTTAAACAGGAAAATAGTGTGTTGATAATGCAAGAGGACAATAGTAAACACTCAATTTTTCAGTTAAAGTCGTTTCATCATTAATTCAGTGATGCCATCATCCAGCTCAGTTCAGTTCTCTTCAAATAGTGTCTGTGCAATCAAGTCGACAATATTGTCAGAAATGAAGTGTCCCCAACTAAGCAAGCCAAAGGCGAAAATGGCAAGGAACCAAAACTCCATCGGTGACAGAATGGAGGAAAAAAAAAAAAAAAAAAACCTTGGGAATTTATCCATTTACCCTCTAGGGTCTGAGGTGATTTTGGGGGCCTTGAGATGTTTTGACATGCCCTGACATTTGTGCTTATTTCAGCTACTTATAACATACTATTGGCTAACATGTCATTTTTTTGTATTCAAAACAAACTGTGCTACAATAATATGTGAGCAAGATGCATGTACATGTTTGCATTATTTTTTTTAGAAAAAAAAAAAAGATTGTGGTTAGTAAGTTTTGGGGGAAAAAATGTAGCTGAAATAAGGAATTATGAAATCTCAGTTAACCCTAAAACACAATGCAATGAAGTGCAAAATTCAAAATACAGGTAAAAAAAAAAATAATAATAAAAATTCAGTATGGAAAAATGCTTCATATTAATAAAGTACATTGTGCCCCATTTTTGCCGGGTTTTTTTTTTGTTTTAGCTAAAAATCAATGTTAACTGAAATGTTTAAAAATAAAAGTTAGCATTTTATTTGAGGTAATGAGATGATTTCTTTCTGGTTTTAGTTTCAGTTGCAGTTAACAGTCAAACCTGTTGTGCGGTGCGTGTGAATCTGAACACGTAAACATCACGGTATCAGTAGGATGTTGTGTTTCTGCGTCTCTGTATGCACTAGCTGCACGTAAATATTTCTGCATGGAATTGCATGCCTTCGCTCTTCAGCTGCGTTTTTGTGGGAATGTCTTCAAAACAGTTTTGAGAAGCTACTTGTTGCATTTGACGATCAGGTCTGTGAATTGTTTGTGTATAATGCAAGTATACACAGCTGTCAGCTTCAGAAACACCGCCGTCCATTTAATCGCGTCCAGCCTTTCCTTGTAAAACCTTCGCGTAGAGCAGAAAGAGCAGAACGCGGCGGACTGTAGCGGGACGGGCGTCTGGGAGCCCGGCGACCCATCTGACTCTCCTGCCGCTCTGTGTTTTTCCCACACACACACTGACAGGGCATGAGCTTCATCTCATCTGCGGCGCTTTCACGTTAATTCCTGTCCTAACTTATGATTTATAGCTCAGAGAAGGGCAGCAGACTTGCTTATGATGTTACAAGCCATCAATGGCAGGATTACAAGAGTCTGAGAGGTTATCAAAACATTACAGCACTTCTCTTTCACAATAAACCTCACAAAGCCGTGTCTGAAGAGCTGAAGAGTTTTATGTCTTCTATGAACATGAAACCACAAAACATCATAAATGATCCCAGCGCTGTATTTCTGGCAGATTTCAGTTCATTTCTCAAAATTTGGACTTTTCTTCCCAGAATTGCGAGATGTCAGTGTTGTGACATAAAAAGTTGCAATTTTTATTTTTTTATTCTGTCGCAGAAACAGATATCATGATTATTAATTCACAGATGTTATATTTTGAGGGAACCATACAGCCGGTCCTGAACTAATCTTGCCTGGCTTTTTTCTTACTTTTAGATCATGCATCACACTGACCCTTTTTGATTTTATACCTCCAATAAATATCAAACTTAACATGTTCATCATAGTCGTATCAGTATATGCATGGCTTGCATTTGAAATGTATTTCTGAGAATTACTATAGCTGTCAGTATAACACAATGGCAGGATTACAGGAGTCTGAAAGGTCAGCAAAACTGTACAGCACTTCTCTTTCTCAATAAACTTCACAAAAGCTGTGTCTAAAGAGCTTCACAGCTGAGTTTTATTGGTTTTCTTCTATGAACATGAAACTGCAAACATAGAAATACGACACTGTGAGCATTTATTGTCAGATCTGAGCTTATTAGCAGACTGAAGCATATACGAAATGCGTGCATATGCTAATCACGGGAAATTTGGACTTTACATTTGCTGGGAATGTGGGTGTGTGAAATTAGACCTGTTTTCCCTTGAGCACTTAAATGTCTCATGCTGAAGTTCCTGAATACTGAAGCTCCAGGTCTGGAAAACTAATGAATGGCGTTCTCTCGGGTCGGTTTGTGTGCTGGGAGAACCAAAGCTGGCATCTCTGCTTTGCTCTTCATTGGACTCCCACAGGATGAGCAGAGAACATCAGACCGGCCCGTTTCCCAGCTGCCATTCCACAGACTCTCCATCCTCCTTGCTGCTCGTTTGACGTCTTATGAAGGGGTTTCCCCCCGTTCTGGACTCCTCCCAAGGGTCATTTATTTGGCCATCTTCCATCATCGCTACATTTAGATCAGCTAAAATAAGATCAGTTGCATTGCGCGAAAGGCCACAACAAGGCGAGCTCACATTTAACTGACTGATTTAAACCCCAAACATCAGCTGAGATTTGTGCTCGGTTCACTCCCGCAGAGACTCAACGGGATTCCCATCGACTCAAAGAATCAGATAAGAGTCTCCAAGGAACATGCTGAAGGAGTAGTTCGCAAAAAAAAAAAATCACATTATTTAATCACCTTCATGTCATTTCAAACCCATTTTGCTTTTTTTTTTCTTTCGTGGAACACAAAAGGAGAAGTTTTTGGTAACGTAGTAAGTTCTGTTGAATCCAGAGTGACTCACAAAACGGGTCTCAACTGCATCATTAGTCAAGTCACCTTTATACAATACAGACTGTTTCAAAGCAGCTTTACGGTGATGAACAAGAAAATAGTGATTTAATGACGCGAACAGAATTAATTCTGCTGTAAAGCAGCTCTAAAAAGACAATAGTAAACAGTCACTATTAGCTATTAACCAGCTGTGGTCGCACGTTCTGTCATTAGCAACAAAGTTTTATGATTTGGTGTTTCCTAAAACTTTGTGTTGCTGGATTTAAAGGGATAGTTCACCCAAAAATGAAAATGACTTTTTGTTTTTGTTTTTTAATGCTGTATGCACTTAATAAATAAATTATACAGATTTATTTAATAGCTTTCGTTCTAAGTCTTGTAGTTTGTCAAGAAAATGAAAAAAAAAAAAAACTCTTTTGAAGAATGTTCATGTGTGTGAGTGTTCTAGGAATCCTAGAGTTTTACAGCAATAATCTGACATTAATTTAATCTCAAACTGGTTAATTAGCTGTAGTTATTAATCCACCACCTGTGTGTCATCATTAACATTTCAATATTGTTGACCAGCATGGTTTGATCAGTGAACGTGCATCAAAGTTACTACGGTTTAGGGAAATAGTCATGACTAGTTAGTTGGTTTCCATTCAAGTTCATTCACTGAAACTGCATGGAAAAAACAGTGACTGGCATATTATTAAAAATTCTTCCTTTTGTGTTCATCATCAGAAAGAAACAACATGAATTTGAGTAAATGACAAGGTTTTCATTTTAGAAGGAAATATTCCTTCATGTGTCATGTGGTCTGTTTCAATAGTATGAATGAAACTGCAGAGTAAACTTTGCTTTTATAATGATTTATAAAATTAATATTTATTAGATTATTTAGTCTCTCTCACTGAACACAGTCTCGGTGGTTCTCAGTTGTTTGGCGGCGACTGACTAAAGTCTGGAGGCCGTCAGAAGCCGCCTGAGATCATGTCATGCTGATGACACGAATCTCCAGCGGTGGGTAATCAAGTCCTAATGACAGACCAAAGCCTGACTCCCAAAACCTGCCTTCAGATTCCTCCTCATTCAACGTGGATCTGCCTGGACGACGTTTGAGACACACAACACAGCGCTTTCTGTCCCGAATGTTCCCGCTCAGGATCCGGGCAGGAAACCTCCTCTGCATTTCTTGGCGGTCTGTCCGCTGACCCCTCAGCACAGCGGACGCGGCCAGGCTTCGTCTTCAGGGACTGAGAGAGACTGTGTTTTCACTCCATATGAGTGAAACTCGAATTACTGCAAGCCAGTTACCAGCGTGAGCCAGCAGTCTTCCGTCTCAGACGGCCCTGGTGTGCTCTCATAATCATGAGCTGAGGAACTTAGATGGAGGGTTGGTGTTAGAAAACATATTATAATAGAAGACAGTGGCTTTATTCAGACAGGCTGCAGATTTGGTGTATTGACTGAAATCTGTTTTATTTTTTGTAGATTGAACAGCAAAAAAAAAAAAAAAAAAAAGCAAAAATGATTCTTTTTTTTGCCTGTCAGACTCAGTTTTCAGTTTATTTGTAGTTTGTAAATTTAAAATGAGTTTTCACAAGCTAAATCCAAACGACCTCTTGATATGGTTTTAAATCAGATTTTTTAAAATGCATCTCAGTTTACACAATCAGAGTCAATTTAATGTTTTTGTTGTTTTTTTTCATTGATTTTGTCACTGATTTTTGTCATTGATTTTTCATTATCCCTGCAGCATTATCAAAAACATCGTGTTTAGTTTAAAAAAAATTCATTACGATCAGTTTTTTGTGGAATGTCAGATTTCAAGACGTTTTTCTTTGTTCGGAACGTGATGCAAAGTCATCCACAGTATTGTCTGAAGCTGTGTCTGACATGTGCAGAGACAAAATTTCCAGTTTTTCATTTTGGAAATTGTAAGTGTTGTCGCTTAAGTTGCGTTCACAGACTTTTGTGGTCAAAAATACTTCAGTTGTACTACTTCATGCATCGCTGAAGCACAGCTCACACTGAATTCCTAAATGATCTCATGACGAAAACACACCTGTGGGAACTTTTTCGCAAGACACGAAATACATACCAATAAGTACATACACTATATTGCCAAAAGTATTGGGTCGCCCCCTTCTAATGAACAGGTTTGACTACTTTAGTAATTTCCGTGAGTACAAATAGTAATGTTTAAGCATATAATGGTATTCTAGGGAATTGTGTGCTTCTAATGTTATAGCACCAGTTTGGACAGGACCCTTTTCTATTGACTATGACTATGCCTCTGTGTATAAGACATGACTGATTCAGTCAGTGTGGAAGAACGTGACTGGTCTGCATAAAGCAAAGTCCTAATCCTAGTTGAACACCTCTGGTGTGACTGTAAATGCAGACCTTGAGCCAAAAACTCACACCAAACACCAATGACTTGTACATACACTATATAGATAAAAGTATTGGGACACCCCTTCTTTAGAACAGAAAATGCACTTCCAAATCTGTGGCAACAACGTGGGAACATAATTCATGTATTTCAAAATTGTATTTCCATCTCTGTTGCAACAGTTTTGGAAGTGTCTAAAATGACTGTACCCATATGTACAAGTCATTGGTGTTGGTGATGAGTTTTGGCTCAGGTCTGCACTTGTCACACCAGAAGCCATGTTCAGCAAATTAGAACTTGGACCTGCAGACCAGTCAAGTTCTTCCACACTGACTGAATCAATCATTTTCTTTTTGAACCTTGCCTTATACGCAGAGGCATTGTCATGTTAGAATAGAAAAGGGTCCTGTCCAAACTGTTGCTATAAAGCAAGAAGCACACAATTTCCTAGAATATCATTATATGCTTTAACATTAAGATTTGTACTCATAGAAATTACTAAAGTAGTCAAACCTGTTCCTTAGAAGGGGGCGACCCAATACTTTTGGCAATATAGTGTATCACTGCCATTTCCAACAGAAATGAACACTAGAGGTAGTAAACCATTGAGCACTTGTAATCATTTTTGTACACAGGTATGATTACAGCTCCATATGTTTCGCTTTCTGGATGTAACAAGCTTGCTCGGTAGCTCAGCTGGCATGGAATTGGACTTAGGGTGCGGAATCCTTGGATACAAATCCCGTGAAAAAACACGTCACATTTTTACGTCACATTCACTTTTGTTCATACTATCGGGTTGGTTTAGGTGTCGGGCAGGTGGTACGTTATTTTAAAATGTCACGGAGCATTAGAGTAATAGTCCCACTCAACGGATATTTCAAGTCAGAATTGCGGTGACACCTTCAAAACCAACATCACATAAAATGTACCATATGTACGTTCATCTGTTCTGGCGGAAAAAACAAACACTCTTTTAGCACCACCCAATGGACATTTCACAGCGAATATGTCACATAACATACATAGCGGTATGTATATTGTGTCTTGCGAAAAAGTTCCCACAGGTACGTTTTCGTCATGAGATCTGAATTCAAACAAAGTCAACACAGTGAATTTGCTTGATCTACTGAAACCGATGTGAAATCTGCGTGTGGAAATCCCCAATCATATTGTAAAAAATTGATTTTCTTCCTCAGAATTTTTGTATTGTTTTCCAGCAAAAATATCTAAACAATCCTAAATCAAGCTGCATTTATTGGAGAAGCAAAGTGTTTTCTGAAATAAGTATCAAAATGAAGTGAGTTTATGCTTAAAACAAGAACAATTATCGGCTAATGGGGTCAGAAAAAATCAGCTTAATTCAAAATGTGAAAACAAGTAAACACCACTGGAAGATATTTGTTCTTGTTTTGAGCATTAATTCACTTCATTTTGATACTTTTTTCAGAAAACAAGACATAAAATGGCATTCATTTTCATTCCCAAGTAACTACATCTCGATAAGAATCTTCAGATATTAGAACTAGAGTTTTTGCAATGTACAACATTACTTTAGTACCTGATGTAAATCCACAAGATATTACCTGCACTGTCTGAATCTGAATTCATCACAGTCTGTTTATCATGTCAGACAGTTTCTCAGCTGTCAGTAACATATGCAGAGACTTTTCTTTGTTAAAACAAATAAAAGCGTTTATTAGAGAATCAAAGATGAAATGACCGTCCTCAGCACATGATAATGGACGAGTGTTCTCTCATTTACCATACAATGATCGCCTGTTGGGCTGCGTATTTGCTTTACAAACCTATCTATCGGTGTCTCTAGTCTCTGCTCAATGTTACGCTCCTTACACATTCATCCTGAAGTTGCTGTTGTGTTTTTCCTTGAGGACACACACACACACACCCCGATCCGCTTCCCATGGCAGGCCGCGGTCAATCGTGTAGCCGGGCCGTTCCTCGTGTTTGCAGATCTGGACTGAGATGGAAATCCTGTGGTCATGCTGAGGATTAACACGGCAGCTCTGGACCGGCCCGCCGAGCGTGTGCTGCGTAATTGAATTTCATGCTTGGGCCTCCCCTCTGAAGTCAAGTACCAAAGCGGTCATTTGAAAAGAAAGCTATTAGTCGAGGCCTCTGGAAGATGTGGCTCTGGCAGAGGAAGTCAGGATTACAGACCAGAACTCATCAAAATACAGGAGTATCGTGTGCATATCTTCCCAATGCATCTTTGTAGGTTTCATCTGATGTTTGAGTCCATTGTGATTTAGATTATGCAAGCCTCTTCCGGTTTGGGGAAGTTCAACTGAAACTAATCAATTCAAATCATAAGATTGGACTACACATAATCCTTATCAGTCAGTTTGACTGAAGGTACTGTACATTTTCTATATATCCAATAATTAATTCACTCACTTAGTGCACTAAAAATCTCAGTTTTTTTCTCCCAAATCCTCACATCTCTTTCCAGGTTCGTTTTAAAATGTGATATTATTTCATTTCTACTATTAGCAGTGTTTACTGAAATTAAATATTTGTTCTGTCAAAATGATGGAAATCATTATCACTCAATGTTCCAGTTCATGCACAATTTTAATTAAGGCATTGTATGTTACATAATACAGACATATGTTAGTACAATGATATTAAGCATGTCTATAATATTGCTGCAAAGTTTTAGTGTTTATTCATGGTCTGTTGTAGTAATTTGTAAATGCTTTTACATTTTTAAATTTCCTTGGTGTGAGGAGAATAATGTCACTTCATAGTACCCAGCTTTTGAAAATGCTTATTACTGCATTCACAGAGTGAACCTTTCGCTTATTGTTTACAGTTTTTTTTTTTTGGAAATTACTCCCATAATCCATTCAAAGCGTCATGAGGTGTAGGAGAAATGTGGGTGAACTATTGAACTAGCGGTTATTTTGTGTTTGTAACAGCGGTAGGACCGTTGTGAGCGTTAGAGAAAGCCTCCCTCCTCTCACGGGTCGTGTCTTAACTCACTGTCATTAAAGCATGTGTTGAAATGACAGTTATGTAAAGCCATCGAGGTCCTGCTTGTTTAGAAGACACTCGAGGATCCAGATGAGTCATGCTCTTTTAAGACGCTGACATCACGACCCAGAACTTTAAGCATCACTTTCACCAGGTCACTTTCCACTGAGAAGATTCCAGACGCAGAGATCTGCTACTAGAGTTTATGATTCATGTACTGCATACTAGAAATTATTATACAATATGCATTCCTGTTTTAATATAGAACAGTTCTGCTCTGTTGTAATGCTGAACTACAAAAGAAATGCTTTTCTAGATAATGATTTTGATGAACAGGCAGGTGATTGAGAGGAGAGTCCGACTGTTAGGGCTAATGAGGTGATTTGTGTGTATGTGTGTGTGTACCTGGTATTTATCACGTTATGGGGACCAAATGTCCCCACAAGTATAGTAATATCAGTAAATTTTGACCTTGTGGGGATATTTTTTGGTCCCCATGAGGAAACAAGCTTATAAATCTCACAGAATGGAATGTATTGAAAATCTGAAATAGCAGAACGTTTCCTGTAAGGGGTAGGTTTAGGTGTAGGGCAATAGAAAATACAGTTTATACAGTATAAAAACCATTATGCCTATGGAATGTCCCCATAAAACATGGAAACACGGCATGTGTGTGTGTGTGTGTGTGTGTGTGTGTGTGTGAAATACTCACTGTCACATGACCGCTGATTGTGACAAATCTCTATTTTTATACAATGGTTTTCTCAGGACTGAATATGCAGTAATTATGTTGGTTTAGTTCTGCAAATTGAAAGCAAATAAATGGACAAATAAAGGAATTGCACATGGAAAGCAGCTGCAGCCACAAGCACTGTCCCATATCCTGCTGTTTATAGCATCAGCGCACCACAAAACCACCAGCCGACCGACTCTGAGAATATTCAGCTTCATAATGATGAAACTGAAGAGAAAAACATGTCATGCTCTCTGGAAATATGTCAGTCGTGCAGCAAGAGGTTCTTTTCATGAATAGGGTAAACCATAGGACAAAATAAAGATATCAATTAATTCATTCATTCGTTCATACATTCATTCATTTTTTAATTATTATTATTTTTATTCATACATGTGTTCATTCATTCAGACATACATTTTTAAACCATTCATTCATTTTTAATTCATTAATTCATGAGTGCTGGTCATCCGCTTCAGGAGGTCAGGCTGAATATTATACGAGTGGTTTTATTTACTGTGCATTTTATATGATTTATAACAAGATGCATAGATACTAGTAAGTTATTTGTAAGCTTGTTCATTTTCTATTTTTTTGTTGTTGTTGTTTTTTTGTTTCAACGTTTAATAGATAAGTCATTTAAGTCATTTTGCAGACGCTTTTATCCAAAGCGACTTACAATTGGGGAGATACAAACTGTTTATATCCTGAAGGTTTTTACAGAGAGATTTGTTCATATATAATTTGCTTAATTATATACAACATTTTAATCCCCCCCAAATTGTGAAATTATGTTTTCTGTCTGTTCTAAGCATTAAAACTTTTGACTCTAATATGTCAAAAAAATTAAACAAGAACTTTGAAACTGACATCATCTAGTGTTTAGATTTTTTTTACTAGAAATGTATGCAAATTAGCACATATTTCATTAAATAATGACTCATTTGCATATCTAAACGTAACATTTTAGAAAACTTGTAATACAAAAAATGTTTGAAATTATTAATGTAATCAATCACCCGGGTAAGTAAGGATAACTATTAGTTATTTTTTTTTACCCTATTCACCTGAAGTGTCTTGCCTTAGTGTATGGTAAAATTCCTTCAAATTATACAGTATGTTGTGTCCTATTTTTACAGATTTTTTTTTAGAGTGCATCATGGGTTAAACAGAGACTGCTGTCCGCTCTAATGAACACAAAGATAAAAGGTAAAAAGCATTCAAATCATGTTACAGTTTTTCACTGTTGTAATTTTTTTCTTTTTAATTCAGGAAAATCTTGCAGTGTGTCAAATATGGGATTTTGCTATATATTATTTTTTGGTTTATTTTATTTTATTTATTATTTTATTAGGGCTAATGAGGTGATGTGTGTGTGTGTGTGTGTGTGTGTGTGTGAGTGAACTTGATGTCTAAAAAGAGTTTAAATGATGTTACATGGTTGTTTTAATTTTTGTTTCTTTTTAATTAAGGATAATCTTGCAGTGACATTTATGTGGAAAATACAGGATGTTGCTATTTATTTTTTTAATTTTTTTTATTGTTTATATAAAGTGTATTTGTGATTATAAATGTATGTATTACAATGCAGCACACTGTGAAAAACAAGAAACAAAATAAAAACCAGCACTATTAAAGACTTTCAGTCTTTCTGCTGCAAAATCGCTTGTTTAATTCAATGTTATAATTTCTTATAGTCATTATTTGTGAAATTTACAAGAAATTTCTGAGTGAAAATTGTTTGTACAGCATGTTTTTTCAGTGCATATCATAAAATGTATAAAACGTGAACAGTGTCCTCAGTAAATGATGTGCCACAAACATTTTCCAAAGCTCAATCGTCATTCATTACAAGATGAAAAACATTTGAGTGACTAATTTATCTAGTGAAACAGCTTTTAAAGTCTTAACATGTTACAGTGTATGAAAATGATAGTTGTAATGAAAACAAGCTTTGATTGGAGCCGTCGAGCTCTTCTGTCACCTCTTCTGTTTGTTGAATGTGGAATAATGAAATAAATCAGCGTCTCCAGTTGGCCTTTTAACTCATGCTAAAGAAATACTGTAAAAGCGCCACATCCTCTTTTACAAGTCCTTCAGGAGCGAGCCAAGCAGAAATAATGATCCAGAGAGTCTTACGTTTGTTTAAACTATGTGCCCTGTATAAACCTCCTCCTGGCCACACAAAAGCAGCCTCTCTTTTGTACTGCGCTTGACCGCGTTGTGCGAAGATGGAGTTTTATTGGGTGTTAAAACAATGCATTTATTTTTCATCCCAAACGAACGTTTTCCGTCACATCACGTCTAAACGTGTTGTGTTCATTAGAGACGTGGCAGGTGTGTTCGACTCCTTCACAGCTCTGTCTGTTATGTTAAACAAAGACTCACTCCTCTGGGTTTAGCCCTGATCCGTTTCTCCGTTTGTAGAGTTCAGGTGAAACTAATATCCCAGGTCAGAAGTTGATCATCAACAAGAGGGTCAAAGCGTTTCCCTGAAACTCAGAGCTGTTTATGCTCAGTGAGTCAGTGTTCAGAGCGCTCACTCGTGTCTGACACACACACCTCATCCAGGCCTGTGCGTCAGCGCTCGTGTCTTCATCAGGATCCTGTTTTTCTGTGTGATAAAACAGGCCGAGATTGTCCTGGTACTGCATGACATGCTAGGCCACATATAGTTGCCATGCATTAAAAGCTTTTTTATGAAATGCTGGAGTGCAAAACAAGATGTTTTATACGACAGTTGCAGCATTTAGAGAGGCACAGCCAGAAAGCGCTTCATTACAGCTGTGGTTTCTGTGACAGGACTTCAAATGTGTGCTTTGATAGATTTATCAATGCTGATACTGATCTAAAGAGCAGAGTGACCAGTACTTAACCAATATGTATCTAATATTTTTTTGTAAGTAAATAACATGCACAAAAGTACAGAAATTAACACTTGTTTCTGTCCATACAGTGAAATGTGTTGATTTTGACCTAACTTTTATTATAAGGACAAAAATATGTGTTTGTGCCAACATTTGTGCAATAATAACATTCTGTTGCTTTTTGCACATTTCATAGTAGTTTCGAAGTTAAAGTAGTAGGGCTAAAACGTGTGGTCATGTGACTGTGGCAACATTTTATTATGTTGGTTCAAGCACATATTACAGCAGTTTCGGAAATCAGATGCCCAGAGAAAGGCAATGGAAGATTAATGCTTTATCTAATACCAGTATACACTAAATCCAACCCTAAACCTAACCGATAGTGCTAACAAAATCATGAGATAAAAACACATTTGTTGAAGCAACCATGTCATTTTATCTCGCTTCTACAAGTCTTTGAGCTCTTTTATTGTGACTCGTGTTTGACGGACTCATACCTGAGCACTTCACATCACAAGTGCAATGCTGTACCGGGTGCGCTACCGAGCAAGTTTACTACATCAAAAAAGCCAAACATATGGAGCTTCTTATGAGATACAAACATCAAAATGTGTTCCTTTACAAATCATGCACTATGGTAAAAGTGTTTTAAGCTCCTAACATAGAATTGTGCAAGAAACTGTGGGAAAATAAGACTTATTAATCGACAGTCTGCCACAGTAATCATAACCTGTGCAAAAAGTTAGCTTTCATTCATTAAAATTTGTTTGTTTTTTGTAACTGACTTTTAATGTGCTTATCGTTTTTTTGTTTTTTTTAATTGTCATGGTAGGTTAATTAATAGGGTAATTTTATGTTAGATAATAGTTTATCTACCGTAACATGTTTACATTTTATTCTTTATTTAAAAGTGTCAGTGCACATTAATTCACATGAGCACTTGTCCATCATGTACATGCCCATTATCTACAGACATTTAAGTGATGATATAGATATATAGATATATATATATATATATATATATATATATATATATATATATATATATATATATATATTATTAGGTTATTAGGTTACTGCATAAAGCACTTTACGAATTTGACTTGATTTATATTGGCCATGTATTGGCTCTATCAACACTGTTAAACAATTAAACCATAAAAATGTTGTCAGGCAAGTAAGATTGTGACTCACAATCATGTAAGACACTCAAGATTGCGATCCTAAAATGTTGCTTAATAGTGTCAAAATTCAGCACAATTTAGTATAATGTGGATTCAAATGAGTTCAATAGCATGCAATGTGTTAATGTTGCAAAGTTAGTGTCATTATTCAGCTCCATTCTGTTCAAATGTTAAGTTATAACAGTACTCCTGTACTGTCAAATGCTAATGGTTTGGTTGATCTTCACAGCTTTCTCTCTGGAGTAAGTGTGGATGATCTCTGGGCTCTTAGAGCTTCTGCTTTGCTGTTTCCTCAAGTGATTTAGCTCACACTTGATTCCACTGGCAGGAGTTCTGCTTGTGTTGGAGGTTGAGGATAAATTAAAGAAAGTGAAGAGCAGATAAGCTGGCTGTACACGCGTCACCATACTCTTCAGTTTCCACACACAGACACACTGTCGTACGTGTGAGTGCTGCTCTTATTCGTGAGTATGTGTGTATGCAGAGAGACGGTGTGTATGTGTGTTGCATGCATTTTCCACGAAAATCTGTACACTGAGTTCTTCATCTGACTGTTGAAGTGAGAAGAAGCACGCATGAGGTGAATCTATATGGCCATACTCTTATAAGGCAGTGCTATATTCGCTGTGTTGGAGTGGAAATAGCCTGTGTGTTATCAAGCTGCAGAATAATCTCGGTTTACAGCTTCTCTGGCGAGGCGCTAGAACATTGCGCTGTTTAACAAAATATAATGCTGGTGACCTTCGCTCTGTCATTTCTTTTGGAATACCGCATTTTTTACTGTTTACTAATCACAGCCGCTTGCCAATTAGACAAACAAGATTCTCCATATTAGTACTTTGCCATTTAGGCCTCTTCTAAACTTACATTTGGAATTTGTTCCTTAGAAATTAGAGCTATTTTTCTATTATAATAATACATTTGAGACTGGAGAATCAAATGATCCTTACGTCATGGGCTCATGTTCCTGTGAAGGCTATCGCTGTAGTCTAAACATCATTTACTCTTCTGCAATCAGACCAATGATGAAACAACACTTTGAAGATCAGGCAAAAATTAACACCAAATGTGAATAAATGGCCAGTAACATTTTAAGGATTTGCATATTAAAAGAATAGTTCACCAAAAAAATAAAAATTATCTAAATGTGAATAGCCTTAATTTCATTACAAACCTTTATGACTGTATATATATATATATATATATATGTATGTATGTATGTATGTATGTATGGGTCAAAGACGAAAAAGGGTTTAAGCATAAAAACAATAAGTGTAATACTGCTTTAATTGTTGTTGTTTTTCCCCCCCAAAATTAAAAAGTTTTCTGATCAATTCAATTACAATTTTGTTTTTGTTTTGAGCACAAAATAAATATCATACATTTTTCCCTAATTTACAGAAGACACCTACTAAAATGTCATTCAGTGTAACAGTCTTGTCAGGCATATTTACAAAAAAATCAATTTATGACATATTAAAAGACTAATTACTTTCACCCCAGATACTAATTAGTTGTAATTTTACATTTTTAAAATTTGCCACTATCCTAGGTTTTGCCTATTTGTCAGTAAGAATTTTTACTCATTTAAAACACAATAAAATTTAAAATGCTCCCTTATTCTTTTATATATTTTAATATGTACAAGTCAAAATAAGCATGTTTTTGATTTTTTACATAAATATTGTTACACTGAATGACAATGTAACATTATTTCAACCAAATTTTGACATTTTATTCTCCAAAAACATATTTAAATCCTTAAAAGTAGACATTTTACTTACATTTAATGTGCTTCCTATGGACATAAAATCATTTTTGTAAATTTCTTTTGATGCGGACATCTTTACTTCTTTGACCCATATATATATATATGTGTGTGTGTGTGTATATATATATATATATATATATATATATATCAATCGATTAAAAAAATGAACCGCGTTAATCACGTGGACTGTGATTAATCACGATTAATCGCAAATTTAAAATACTAGGATTTACCTGTAAATGTGTTGAAATGAAGAAATGCATGACAAACTAGTTTAAGGAAACAGAACCTTTCACACCTCCACCAGGTATGAGACATAATCCTTATTATTATTTTATCACATTCTTCTGTTTTTATTCAGCCATTATCAGCCTTTATACTGACAATAAAATGTTTACCAAGCCACATCGCTTCAATCCCAGTATACATTTACCCAAATATTATCAAAAGTATTTCTAAATAAATACCACAAAACATTTTCTTGCAACCTTACGTGAAGTATTATGACAAAATGCATTATGAAGAAGAATTGGACCTGTTCTGAAGTTGCATTAGAGCTAACATTAGCATCACGCTACATAAGACAATTAATGAGATTAATAGTACGCTTTTACTCAAAACTCACTTTAAACCACCATCAAGTGTTTGTAATAACTTCCTTTTGCGATCACATGTGGAATTTGGTTGTTTACTGTTGTTAAAATATGCTATTTATAGCCTTTTTTATGCTGTACAAATTAGCATTTTAGATGTACACATTAATTTTCGTTATGAAATATCCAAATCTCAAGAAAATCACATACAAACCATATCCTATCATAATCGTGTGTTTATTATCTTATGTAATCTATAGTGGCTGTTGTCATGTTTATTTGTAAAAGCCTTAACATGTATGCTCTGGCTGAAACTCACGTTGTTTGTGATGTTACAACCGCCTCTCCGTTCTCAAGTTGCCAGGTATACATTCCAAGTATAATAGACATTAGTAAAAGGATCTATTTTCATTTTTATTTGTCTATACGCACTTTGGGCGGCCGCGGTACATTATAAAAGAATCCCAAAAAAACGCAACCCACGGCTCTGTCATTTTTCCCACGACTGCATTTTCAAAATAGCGCAACTGTGCGGGAAAACCATGACACTTTCAAAACTTGTTTGCTGTACCCTTATCACACAATGATAGATAACCTTCCTCGCTGCGATGACGGCAAGAAGTTGGGATCAAACCTTATCAAACAATTAATTTTCATTAAAAAAATATTAACGCGTTAAAATTTTTAGATTAATCGCATGCGTTAATGTGTTAACGCTGACAGCCCTATATATATATATATATATATATTTAGAATTTGTCAAGAAGTCATCTATTAAAAGTCAGACATGCAAACATGTAAAATAGTTTTTTCTTTCTGTCATTTCTCATGACTGTCAAGCAAGATTTTAATACGAACATGCAAAAATCACATTGACTACTACTTTTTTTTTTAGTTTGACAGCCGCTAGTTCCCATTCACTTTCATTATATGGAAAAGAGCAGCTCAGACATTCTGATAAACATCTTCTATTATGTTCCATAAAAGAAAGAATGTCATACAGGTTTGGAACAACATGATGAGAATAAATGATGACAGAATGAACGTTTCTGTGTGAAGTGTCACTTTAATGCATTAAAACATTGCTAAATTGCAATGTTAGAATAATATTCTAACTTTTACTCTTTTCAGTCAGACATAAACAAGCATTTTCAGATTTTCAGCAAGAAATCATACATCAGAAATTAGACATCTAAGAAACCAAAAGAAGTTTCTGGCAAGAACAATTTCAAATTTCTATGTGAAAATGAAGAAATCATATTTTTATGGCATTTTTTGGAGTTTGACAGCCCCTGGTCCCCATTCACTTCCATTATATGGAAAAGAGCAGCTCAGACAATCTGATAAACATCTTCCACAGAATAAAGTAAGTTTGAACAATGATGAATACATGATGATAGAATGATCATTTTTGAGTGGACTATCCCTTTAATCCATCAAAATGAAAAGAATAAGTAGAAACTTTATCACAAAGAAATCTATTTCTGACTTGAAATGATAAATCGTTCACAATAAAACAAAAAAAAAGTGCCTTAAAATACATTTTGAGTTTGTGTTGACTAAGAAATGACACTTAATGACGCTACTGTCTTTTTAAAGAAAAATATTTGTCTCTCATTTGATGAAGTTTCTATCATTATTAATTCTGTTATTTTTCTGTTCATCTCTGTGAAGCTGCTTTGAAAGAATCTGAATTGCATGAAGTGCTATAGGAATGAATGTGACTTGACCAAAATCTATCGGTATTGATCGCTGCCTATAGGACGGCATGATTGACAGCAGTGCTGTTTTTGACGTTGGTGGTTTTTGCTCCGTCCCTTCTGAAAACGTGAGATGTGAGTTGATGCTTGGATTTGGTCCGGACGACAACAGGCAGAGAATGTGCTCAATGCCACTCATAATGACTGTGAGCCATCGCTGTTTCCTGACCGCTCTCTGTGTTTACTAATGGAGAGCGCATTACTTCACTCTTTAAACAGCTGACGGGAGGCGTTTACCTCACTCACCGGCCGTGACTCAATGACCCACTGATATCACAGAGACTCAGTATAAAATCTAGCCACTAAAACAACACGAGGCACAAGAACGCTAAAAATAAAACATGCTGTTTATTTCCTTGCTGGTTGATTTGATGTGTGTTTGAACAAGGCCTGTCAGTCACTTCAAATATTTAATCACGATGAGTATTTTTCCGATCATATTTTTGATCGGAAAAAGTGACCTTTGTGTAATTATTAGGTTTGGATGCTGTGTGTGTTCCCATCAAATCACACAGAACAGAATGAAAGAGTTTTGACATCAAACTAAATAGATGTGTTCAAACTAAACATATCTAATCACATGCATTCGTGTGTTAACCCTAACTGAACGTTTTAAGCTCTCAGTAATTCTCAGTTGCGCTGGCCGGTTTGAGTGTGCATATGAATGCATGTCTGGAAATGTTTCAGAGATCTTTAGCTCTTTCTTCAGAAGTCTTCTGTAAACGTCACGTGGCTTTATATGTATATGCTGGTTTATTATGTTAAGTGCATGACTCAAAAAATAAATACACAGAGTCAGTACAAACACAACAGTTTTGAAATTTCAACCATTTTTTCTCATGCATTAGGTTGTTTATATCTTGTCTGAATTTGAGCAGTGGGATGCAGTGAATTTCCAGTGAAGTGTGATTATTGTGATACTTGACCCTGATTAGTCAGTCGTGCTCAAAAATGTTTTCATAATGGCTGTTAAACTGCCTCAGGCAAATACTTTTCCTACTTTCCACCATCTTCTTGTTCTCAGTTAATTGGATAACTGAACTTAAACAGCTTTGTCTATTATATCAGTAGTAGTAGTAGTAAGTGCGTGTCTTATGTAATGTTGAATCATTCAGTCTGGGATGCAGTAGGCAGGTGTTTAGTCTGTGATGAATATGACACTCTACGCCAGCTCAGGGCCGACGGATTTCACTCCAGATTCACTACGGGGCTTCTAGGGGCCCTAAGCAAGACTTTGTCAGCGGCCCCTATGAGTGTGTTCATAAAAGCCCTGAAATGACCCCGGGCCCCTTCATCTTTTCTTTCAGAGCAGTTTCACTGTCATCAAACAACACTGAGCTGAAACAGTCAGTAATACAATAAAAAAGAAGACAATTACAAACAATAGGACAAATACAACAAAAAGGATACAGCATGAAATAAACAAACTACTACTAAAAATAATGGCCTACCATTCAAAAATTAAAAGAGTAAAACATTGAATAATCTTCACTGTAGGAATTAAATATACAGTGATTCTTATAAAGTTATTCAGTGAATAGCCGTGAATGATTCTCGTTTAATTCTGTTGTTTGATTAAATGACAGAGACAGCCGCAGGTTTATTAGGCTGCTGCCGCTTTAAGACTGAACGCACAGATCTAATATACTGACAAGCATTCGATTACTTTCCCAACGGTTTAATTTCACTAGACATAACTGACATATCACTGTGTTTTAGTGAAAACTCACAAAGATGGCCAAATACACACACACAAAAAAGTCAAAATGTCAGTTTTAGTGCACACTTGAAGCCCAAAGTAGCCTATACTCTTTCGTGTTTTGCTCCGCCTCGAATTGCGAACGCTGAACACGTCTAAGAAACAGCGTCTCTTGCACAGCTTTTAACTCTTTTGTTTTAGTTTCAAGCATGCCAGGCGGGAGACTGTATGTTACAGTAGTCACGTAACTTTACACGATTTGACTAAAATGGATGTAACAGCTGCTTTAACGGAAAGGAGCGGAATGCTGTAGTTTTAAATCATCTTCAAGAGGAAGCGGGCCCACTGAAGGTTCTGTAACCAACCAAACTTGTGAAACTTGGCGCTGACTACGGGTTTTAGATTTCCAGAGAAAAGTCACAAAACTCTACTTCCACTCCACAATTCTCACAAATTCTGATGTAAAATGCCATATGAGAATATCCCATGGCTGACCATGATAAATAACTGGATGCTTTCCAACTGAAATAGAAGCAAGAGTTCATTCAATTCACACATTTGTTTAGTGTAAGAAAGTGATGCAACGTTTTTTTTGTTTGTTTTTTGCCAGTACCAATAGGAAGCTCAGAAAAGCCTGAAAAACACATAAATGTGAGCTTTCCAAGACAAAACTCTATCTGTTCAAATATCACAGCATTCTCTCTCCTTTGGGTTCAGTTGTTGGTTTCATATGCTTCACTTTTCATATTTCCATTACAAGTGAATGCATAAATGTATGGGTGGAAACACATCTTCTGTCCTTAGAAGAATGCATTAGAGGACATTAGTTGTTCTTGTAAAAGTTAGTTTAGACATTGACTAGGTTAAAGGGATAGTTTACCCAAAAATTAAATTCTGTCAACCACAATGAACACAAAAAAAGAACATATTTAGAACACCTACAAGATCCAAACAACACTGGACTCAATTGCTTTTCATTATATGTTCAAAATGCTCTTCTTTTGTTTGAATTGACATGATAGTGAGTGATCGAATGATCAGGTTTAAGTGAACTCATCTCAAAATACCCCACAGATCATTTATTATATCATTTTGAAAATGCCTGTTTTGAGTGGAAGCAGAAACACACTGTTTTTGTTTGTTTCGCCTCTTTAAAATACAAATAAGCTGCTGCTCCCCGCCCCCTTTTCCAGAACAGGACTGTGCCTTTACAGCTTGTACCTTAGATACTCTGCCAAAAAAACATCTGTTTGGTTTTGATTATCATGTGTGTCGCACTGCTATACCAGTTTAAACTTCTGATATATGATTTTCTGAGTGCATCTGAAATATGCACACAGAAAGTGGCTGTTACACGGCATATGAGCACGAAACTAAGTTCTCTTTCATGTCTTATTGTGCTTAAACTGTGAAATACACACAAGGTGTTGTCAAAAACATGCATAAGTTACAAAAACACAGTCGGTTATTTCTGTGAAGTTAAACAGCTGGGAAAGAAATTGCATGTTTATATTAGATCTGTGTATTAAGTGACAGCAACGAAATATACAGTAACTACTGCTGTCTATGCTGTTAAAATGACCCAAACAATAAAGTAAAAACAGAAAATCACACCAGATTTTATCCACAAGAAGTGGACTGGATTGTGAAAAGTGAGTGTTAAAATTCCAGAATGGTGTGAGGTGGTTGAAAAATAAGAATGTTAATGTTAAGATGTTTGTAGAAAATGTCAGTTTATAGGTGGAGAAAGTTATTGCACTGTGATAAAACATTACAAAGAAACTATTTTTGATTTAAGAATGAAATTCTCTCATTGTTTACTTGCCCTCAAGTTGTTCAAACCACAATGACACAAAGATATTTTGAAAGTCCACACAGTCCAAACTACACTGGACCCCACTGACTTTGTACAAGAAGTCCATTGGTTGCTTTTCTGTTGAAATGTAAGTGATGTACTCTTTTATTTGGGACTGAAGTGACTTGAGACTGACCAAAGTGCATCGAGTCACTCGACACCAATAGGAAGCTCAGAAAAGGGTGGAAACGCATGAATGGAAACTGAAGCGCTGGATTCCAGGGAGGTCCCTAGTGTTTTTCTGCAGATGGGTTTGCTGCGTTAAAGCTTGTCACACAAAGCCCAGCAGAAGTACAGCCACTGTAAACTTTCCGGGAGCTTTTTAAACAGTGCCGATGCCAGCCGTGAGAGCCAGAGCTCCAGCTCAATGTCACACACACACACACGCAGTATTTATATGACCTTATGTATTTAGATTACATGGCTGCTTTCTATTTCTCCAGTTAAACACACACAGCATTATTCATGTGGCCGCAGGGAAACCTGTGCTTCAGCAAGATGATTGGTGGATCGTATGATGAAGCCAGTGCCACTGCAGGTTAACACAGGACAAGCACTATCACTGCCATCCTTACGCTACACATCAAAACACAGCATTATTTACAGCAAACCGCTCCAGATATGCTTTACTCATATTATACAGTCTGTCCCAGAAAGTAAGCACTGGACAGCGGCCATGGAGTTGTTTTAGATCGGGCACATGAATGCACTGAGACATGAATCCGATGTCTGATTCTTCCACTGTGAGGATGAAATAGTTTACATTAAGATGAACCAAACTGGTGTGGCCTTATTTTTATATAATTTTTATTATACATGTTTTTTTGGTTGTTTGTTTTTTGTTTTTTTGTTGTTGTTTTTTTTGTGGGAAACTATTATCTAACATAATATTGTTTGATGTACCGCACAATAATATCTGTTAAATTCATGTTCAGTTTATTAGTAGTAACAAACTGTTTTTAATTATTAAATCATTAACTCGAGTAAATTTCATTTTCTCAATTAAAAAAAAATCTAAATTGTATTGACTGTATTCGTCAGGCTCAAACATTTCTGTTAAATATTTTTCTTTAATTTATGGAAATTGATGTTTCTTTGTTTGTTTGTTTGTTTGTTTGTTTAAATTAAATGCTTTTTATTTTAGTTTATTTTATTTTCCACTACCAGTGTTTTAAACTATTTCATAATTTTTGGTAACAAAGAGCTGTGAGAACAGCAAAGCATAGATAAACTGAATAAAAATATAACAGCTCATATGATCTCCAAGTTGTCTTTTTGATGTTGATAGTCAACATTTTGTTTTTTAAAGATATAATAGAGGTTGTTGTTTTGTTCCCTGTTTGTGGAAAGTGTCAGATGAATCTCAGTTACATCAAATGACTAGAAGTCCAGAGTGAATTTAATTAAGGGTACAAAGGCCATTTTTTCATTAACATTTCTTGATATTTCTCCATGGTCATTTTGCAGACAACACTTAAGTGTTTCACACAGCTAAAATGCAGAAGTCTGTCGTCAATTTTATGAGAACATGTAAGAGTTATTGTTCTCATAATGTGAAAAATCTGCACGTACGGCTCTGATAAATCAGCGGTTGTGTTCTTGAATACGCTGTGTGCTGCTGAAGGTCAGCAGGGCTTCCTCAGCATCAGCAGACACTCATTTACACTGAAGAGAACAATCTGTACCACAGAGTTACAGGGAGGAATGGGAGAAATTTACACAAAGACAAACACAGCAGGTCTGACGAGTTTCTGATGGAGCAGAATCTGTTTAATTGAGAGTAAGACACAACAGAGCTTTAGCCACCCTTGATTTCCAGATGATTTGAGTAATGCTGAAACTCAACACTTTATCATTCATGATGCAGCCAATGGAAATATTACTATAGAGAAAAAAACGATTAAGGCATTTTACATTGATGCAGTTGTTGATGATGCAGGTCAATGACTGACTGTGTGATGAACAGTGATGGGAATAACGGCGTTATAAATAAACGGCATTACTAATGGCGTTATTTTTTTCAGTAACGAGTAATCAAACGAATTACTGTTTCCCCCGTTACAACGCTGTTACCGTTACTGACAATAAAATGCGGCGTTACTATAATTTATCAAAATGTTATTTTAATTTTATTTTTCTGTTCATCTGAATGGATGCGCAGTGTACCTGTATTTGACGTACCGTCGCTTTGTCACACACGCGCAAAGAATGATACAAAGCGACTCGCTTTAAGCGAGAGAGTCTTACATAACATGCGGAATTGACGCGCTACATGTAAACGATATTCTTTGTTGTATTTTCCTGACAAAATAAAGGAGTTCCTTTAGAATTCCTCAGCTTTTAAGAACTGCCGGTTTCTCTGGTAGTGGGCGGAACTAATGTGCAAACGACAATCTCATTGGCTGGCGCTCACCTGTTATCGTCCCTGTTTTGATTTCGGCAAATCAATTCGAGCGAACGCAGACAACGTGATTAATATTCATGAACCCAGCAGCTGAGTTCATACATGTATGCATTCATACATGGTTATTCTAATTACTAAAGTTATATCATCATATAATGCTAAATTATCATATCATATTATAATGCATGACTATATATAATAGTATATCAGATGATTAATATTAGAGTAAACTAAAAAATTTACTAGCCAATGGCAATTCTATTGCCAAGGTGTCCATAGAGGGTTGATAATATATACAATAATATACTGAATTTGATAGGTGTCCCACAGAAACATTAAAATAGTGTAGATTAGTGTACGATGTTTTATAATAATAATTTATTCTATTTAGTGTCCATTTCATTCATTTAACATATTTAATATTTAACATATTTGAACATTTTTTTAAAAAGTAACACAATAGTTACTTTCCCTGGTAATTAGTTACTTTTATAATGATGTAACTCAGTTACTATTTGTGAGAAGTAACTAGTAACTATAACTAATGACTTTTTTAAAGTAACGTGCCCAACACTGGTGATGAAACCTATTAGAATGCAGTTATATGAGCCTAAAATTCAAGATATGAGTGCAAAAAAATCACCCTCTTATATTTATATCATTATATTTTAACAATATCACACCAGCAAGAGTGCTGCTTCTCCCCAATTTCTTCACCATTGCTAATGTGATATTGATTTTATAGAACAATTCCGTAAACAAGTTAATATTATGTTACATTTTAGACACAATGTTTTCAATATTGTCTGTTTTTGCTGCAACATCTGATCAACACACAGTGATGATTCATTACTGAATAAATCCATGGTTTTGAATGAATCAAGTCAATGATTCAGTGACTTATTCATAGAGACACTCACTTGATTGATTTCTGAGTGAATCAGCTATTTGAATGAATCGGTTGAGTGAATGACTCAATGGCTCACTCATTAAGACAGAGACACGCCGCCACCTGCTGGTGCTTTTAATTTCATGTTTAGAGTAACATTGTGTTTTTCTTTAATCATTTCATATTTGAAAATTAAAAAGAAAAAAAAATTAAGCATTTAAAATCCATTAATCTTATAGCGTTATTTATTAATGTAAATGCATTCATGGCATCTCTGTGTGAATACACCTAAATGCCACTTCAGATGCAGCTTTTGAAAATATTGTAATGGCCACATTGTAGCCTTAAATGTTTGTGTAAAGCTGCTTTTTTGTAATGTCTATTCAATCCTTTTCTTATGTATCACAATAATGACTTTGATTGATCTTTTGGTGGAGAATTTCTCACCCAAATTGATGTATGATTAATTTGTGATTAATTTGATTAATTAACATCAGCACATCATGTAAATAAAGAGATTAGAATATTTATTTAATCACGTGACATCCCTAGTTAGGGTACATCTGGTGAACTGTGAGATAGATTTTTGTTTAACATGTTAATCTATCTTGGTGTCTGTGCTCAGTTTCATGCTTTTTCTTGATGGAATCAGAGTTATTTTTGACTTGCTGATTCTGTAAGTTGAAGTGGGAATGTACTTCAGCTTTAATTCTGCTTACAGAGCATCAGGCCAATCATATGAGTCCCACAGTGGAGATACTGAGAGTAAATCAGCCTGTGATGGGAGTTTGGGTGCATTGGGTTTGAGTCCGGCTGGGTACCAGAGTATTTCTGTGCTGAACTTAAGCAAAGGATCATTTAAAATAACACAAAAGGTCAGGTTAAAGAAAAGTCTACATTCTTAAACTCAGAAATGTAAACTGTTTCAGTCATTACAACTATAAAATGTGTTTGGTTTTTGCCCAGAGTGGCTTGTAACATGGAGCCGTCTGTTTGAAATGTTCTGGGTTTGTCTAATATGACACGATTCAGTCTGGAAATGCGCACAGATTCGTCAGAAAGCATGGCAGCGCTGCAGGCATGTGAGTTGTGTGTTGTGTGTGTTTGTTGAGATGGTTAACCTGTTAACTTCAGCGGTTTACATAGCTAATCTCTCATAAGTCACTCCAGAAGACTGTATGCGTCGCCCGTCATCCACGGCTTTTAAGGCCTTCTAGACTAAACCACATCGGTCATAAAAAGGTAAAGTCATAAAAAAGTTTGCTCTGATGTTTAGCACATTCTGCTATTAATAACCTCAATAGTCCGATGGTCTCAAACTAAATTGAAATGCTGGGTTGGGCAGTGCTTGATTCTTCATATTATTCTTCATATTATCCACACACACACACACACAAATATTATTATTATTATACACACATACTATTATTATTATTATTATTATTCATAATAATAATGTATTAAGTTATTGTATTATATTACATAAGTACATTTTGCTGGCATTTTTACCCAATGCAACTTAAATTTAGTAGATGTTGTGAATTTTTTAACCCCCTGCTTGAGCTACAGAAATGCTGCTCTTGCTCTTCTTCTTCTTCTTCTTCTTCTTCTTCTTCTGCTTATAATTATTATTATTATTTATTTTTTGGGAGAATCTGAAATAATTATTATTACTAATAAAAACAACAACAACAATAATAATAATAATTATTATTATTATTATTATTATTATTATTATTATTATTATTATTATTTCATATTTATTTTTTGGATTATTTACATTTTATTTAGAAAGGACAGTAGACTGACTGTACAGGAATTATTATTATTATTATTATTATTATTATTATTATTATTATTATTATTATCATTATTATTATTATTGTTATTGTTGTTGTTGTTGTTTTTATTAATAATAATAATTATTTCATATTTATTTTTAGGAGTTTTTACCTTTTATTTAGAAAGGACAGTAGACTGATTGGACAGGAATTATTATTATTATTATTATTATTATTTCATATTTATTTTTTGGATTATTTACCTTTTATTTAGAAAGGACAGTAGACCGACTGGACAGGAATTATTATTATTATTATTTATTATTATTATTATTATTGTTGTTGTTGTTTTTATTAATAATAATACTTCTTTCATATTTATTTTTGGGAGTTTTTACCTTTTATTTAGAAAGGACAGTAGACTGATTGGACAGGAATTATTATTATTATTATTTAATTAATAATAATAATAATTATTATTATTATTATTATTTCATATTTTTGGGGGGAATTTTTACCTTTTATTAAGAACGGACAGTAGACTGATTGGACAGGAAACATTGTTTGTGTATTATTATTATTATTATTATTACTACGATTTTTTTTTAGGTTTTTACCTTTTATTTAGAAAGAACAGTAGACCAATTGGACAGTAAGCATTATTATTATTTAAAATCCCATGATGAAAAATATATCTGAAATATTTCAGATTCTGCATTATTTGTGTCATTGCTCGTCTGACGGTGGTTTTTGGGAAGCTCTTCAGATGTTCCGAGGTCCTGCTGGAGAACATGATGATCATGAACTAATGTTTATGTTTCTGCCTGGATTGTTCTTCAGCATGTGTTTATGAGGTAGGAACGTGGAGTCTGTCAGTGACAGTCCACTGCTGTAGTTCTCTCAGCAAACACTTGTGTTATATTTTCCGTTTGAAGAAGCGAGGTCAGCGGTGCGTCTGCTCAACCCAGATGGGGTTTTCCTATAAACAAGTGTACAGAGAGTATTTATACAGGCCGTGGTACCTGACGCCATAACACTCCTGACATTCTGTTTAGTGGCCGTGTTGCCATAAGTCACACAGCAGAATGAAGTAAATATTTTCAATATACCCATGCTGTTGTTTATTATAGAATGGCAAAAGCTCTAAATCTTGCCAAATCTTCAGTTAGAAAGTCATTCGGCTCATGCTGCGACACCTTTCGCTGCGTCTGTTTACTGTGGAGAAACTCGTCTGTAAATACGACACGTTACTAACACATCAACAGATTCCACCTCGCTTTCCCATCGGGCCTCTGATTAGTCCGTTTATTAAACATGTCCTTCCTCGGAAGCTTTTATTTATATTTTGCCTGTCATCAGACTCAGGCCGACGTGTGTTACTGTTTCCCAACTCATTTGTTGTGTGGATTTAGTGGTGGATTACTATAGGGAAATGTTGGGAAAGATGTACTGTATGTTGTATTAAAACGCTAAATACCTCAGGAAATGTTTGTAAATTGCACCAGCAGTGCTGTCAAATAAATATATCCTCCATAAATTTTGGAGATATTTGTGATATTCCATTTTCAGATAATTAATGCTGTTATTATATTTATATTTAGTCTTAAGAGAGCTAACGTGCTTGTTTTGTGCCAAAAACGTGAGGGAGGAAATATGTCCTCTCAGTAAATTCCTATGTTTTCTGATTATTGTTATTATCATTAATAATAATAATAATAATAATAATAAATGTTATCTCAGGTCTCAGGTGAACAATATTCTTTTCTATTGTTCACAATTATTTTTTCTTCTAGCGTTTTCAAGTTTTTATTGAGATAGCTTCTGCATTATTTAGAGCTACTTTTGTATATCATGTTGTTTTGATTTTTTTGGCCATAACTGTTCAGATGAAGAATTTATTGTTATTAGTTAGCTGACTCAAAAAAATTATTTAATATATGTACTTATCATACAGTATTTCCTCATATAGTTAAAAATGCCCCTGAAAATGTTCCAGGGGAAAATCTTGCCATTTAATATTGAAGTCAGTTGTAGATTAGTGGAGTGCGGGACAGCCACGAATACAGCTCTAGACGACGCCACCGTAAACTCTCTGTTCTGGATCGGGGCCACTTACCATCATCCCTTGGACCTTCTAGACACCACAGGACTGAGCTGGAGGGACGGGATCCTCCAGTGTCTGGAGAGTGTTCAGCCCCGATCCAGAACCAGCCCGCCGTTCGCGGGGAAATTAAGCCCGCCGCCATCCGCGGGGAAGTCAAGCCCGCCGTTCGCAGCTCACTCTAGCCCTCCAGTGTCGGCTCCAGCATGTAATTATGAGCTCATGGATATGGCGCTACCCCCGGAGTTCTCGGCTCCCCGGAGTCCGCTCCATGATGCTCTCCTTCGTCTCCTGAGTTTCCTTCGCTTCCACTGGTCCCATCCAGCTCCCCATCGTCTCCTGAGTCTCCCTCGTCTCCGCTGGTTCCAGCCAGCTCTCCAGAGCCCTTGCTGGTTCCGTCCAGTCCTCCAGAGCCCGCTCCTTGCAAGCGCCCTCCAGAGCCCACTTCTCGCAAGCACCCTCCACTGCCCGCTCCTCCAGAGCGCACTCAAGTGCCCACTCCTCCAAAGCGCCCTCATGTGCCCACTCCTCCAGAGCGCCCCCTTGAATTCATAAGTCTTCCCAAGCAATTTTTTTTGGGGGGGGGGGGGGGGGGCGTATAGACATGGCCATCGTGGCCGGGCCGAAGGCCAAATCCGCCATGGCCGCCTGAGACCCCTGATCCGCCATGGCTCCCTGAACTCCCTGAACCGCCCTGGAGGCCTCCCTTGTCTCCGCCCTGCACCAGCCTCCAGGGCGCCCCCCACCCCCTCCCCGATGGTACTGTTACGGCGCGGGACACGCCTTCCGGGAGGGGGGCGATATCTGTCACGTGTTAGTTCCTGTTAGTTCCTGTTTGCCCTTATTTGGTTTGTTTCCTGTTCTCATTATTAGTTAATCATCATTCGTTCTGTTTCACCTGAGTTAATTAATCATCTTGTTTGCTCCTTTGTTTCCGTTCCTTTATAAGTCCTCAGTTCTCCCCTTGTCTTTGTCCTGGTTTAATGTTGATTAATGGAAATCGTGTGTTGATGTTTATTAAACTCCTTTTCATCTACTTCCTTGTCAAGCGCTTTCTCTACAACCATGTACCGTGACACACACAGCACAGGGTCATTATACAATGAATAGAGGAAAATCATCAGTCTGTTAATTCTTTCACAAACTCATCCCTGGAAGTCCTGGAGAAACACCAACATAAATAACACAAGCAATGAAAAACTCCCATACGTTTGGCAATCGCTCAACTCAACTGGTGGTCAGCTTGAAATAAAGGGGGAGAAGAACTGCCTTTAAATGAATTCACAAATGAAAGCTGTAAATTTCTGTCATTCCTTTGTCACAGGAATTATGTCAGAAATGATCTAAAGTATACACACACACACTGGCAACAAAAAACTGAAGATATTTTTAATGTTTTTGAAAGACGTCTCTCTTCCTCTCGCCAAAGCTGCATTTATTTAATCAAAAGTACAGTAAAATCAGTAATATTGTGAAATATTATTACAACTTAAAATAGCTGTTTTCTGTGTGAATATATGTTAAAAAATAATTTATTCCTGTGAACAACGCTGAATTTTCAGCATCACTACTCCAGGCTTCATTGTCACATGATCCTTCAGAAATCATTGTAATATGCTGATTTGCTGCTCAAGAAACATTTCTGATTATTATCAGTGTAAAAAAAACACCTGCGCAGCCAAATGTTTTTGTGGAAACCGTGATAAACTACTATTCTATATATATTTAAAAAATAACAATTCAAAATATTTTTAAGGAAAGTGTAATATAGGTATAAAATTGTTGCCTTCTCACCAAAATAAAATCATTTAATAATTCAGCAATATGAGTAAAAATATGCCAGTTGCTATTTATAAAATAATTCCAAGTAACCAAAACAGTAATTACACAGTGTTTTGCTCATACAGCACTGATTTACTGTGACATATACAGAGGTGATGATGAATTCCCATGCATCGCGATGGCATTTAGTTCATCAGCGCTCGTCCTGTGTGATGTTTTACTGCGGTACTGTCACTGACTCACATGTATCCCTCACCATTCATCCCTAAACGCTCACACGTGACATAATGAGCAGGATTGCATCTGCAATGGAGGCTTTAAAGGGCTGCCCATCAGTTAAGAGTCTTTCTTCAGTCTGTGTGGTGAGACGCTTGATCAGATGTTTCTGTGTCCAGAATATTCATTGGTTTTGGATTGGTTTGACCTCATGTTGGTGCACACTTATATGAGAAACAAGATCAAAATACGTCCCATCTGAAACAATTCTTAACTTGTAAAAGATATTGGCAGGTTAGCATGACTAACTGGTTTTATTTGTAAAACATAAACCTACTGCATCATACGTGTTATATACTCCATGATTCCAAAGGTTTTATCAGTGCCGTGGCTTTTTGGCTTGTCGAATGTGCAATAAATTGGCAGTGTGGCTTTGATAACATGACTATTTTTACAAGCCGTGACATTTTTAGGGAATTAATGTCCTTCAGACATCTAAGTGCTTTTGAAAACACAGTTTATTAAAGAAAACAGAGCTGTATGTTTGGAGTGCCCTATGCGGTTTGTTTCTGTAGATGGTGTATAAAGAAGTCTTGGCTCGTGGAAAGGAAACCGAAGGCCTCATTTTTCACGAGGACACATTGTGGAGGCCCTCAAAGCTACTGGATTGAGAGCGTTTGTGTTTAAGGTCTGTCATTGTGAACTCTGTAAATGAATGTCATGGTTGAAGGAGACACATTTGTTGAGCTTTAAGAGAGCTTATGCTTTATAAACAAACAGAAACGCTCTGCTCGCTGCTCAATATCTGCTCGCTAAAACAGATTTGAAGGAAAATCAACAACAAAAGGTCCTGTTTGTTTCAGAAACGCATTCTGTGGCTTCAGTTCAAGGCTTTAGCTGCTTCTTCCCTTACCAAAAAGAAGTATACTTCACGTTTATTTTATTAAGTACACTTAAGTAAAGTTCAAGTATATTTTAAGTATACTTTATCTAGTAAGTATACAAATATCAGTGTACTAGTAGTATACTTGTAAGTGTACTATTTCAATATTCCTTGGGACTAAATTGACCCACTTTCTAGTATATAAAAGTATACTTTTAAGTATACTTTAAGTATAACAGTAGTAAACTTTGAATATACAACTAGTTTACCTCTGTGTTTTTAGTTTGTACTGCAACTATACTAAAAGTGAACTTATGGGTAGTTTTATACTGCAAGTATACTTGTAGTTTTTCTTTAAGTGCACTTTACATCATATTTGAAGCATACTATGTCCCTATTCATCAATGTGTATATATTTTGTTATATGATTATCTGAACAAACAAAACATCAAAAGAAAGAACGGGGTTGAATCTGCTTGTAAACAAAAACATTTTATTTTAGCTTCATGCATTCTTTTTTTAAACACTTAAATGTGGGTAAGTTTCATACATAAAAACAATAAAGAAAAAAGTAAACAACATTTTAAACCAAAAGCTGAAAAAAAGACTATGAAATGGATTCAGAATGATAATCAAAACGTAGATGGAGTCGATCAACACCCCAAAGTATGATAGTCATTATTACCTCTTCATGGGTCAACATTCTATTCCATAAAGTTACACAGTTTTGATGCTGTTTTACGTCTGATGATCATGTTAGATTACGTGTGGAAGCATCTCTTGTTTTTCGGATTCTTCTTCACTGTTTCTATGTTTTGGAAATTCGGTACAGAAGATTTGTAATAGCGCCCCCAACAATGAAAACATTCTCGGAGCACAAGTATAGCTCAAATAAATTTAGACTTTTTCTAAGTATGAGTCAAGTATATTTAAATGTCAATTTAAGTATATTTCTGAGAAGTACATAAAAAGTAGACTGAAAGTATACTTTCCTATTTTTAGTTTAAAAGAAGTATACTAATAGCAGACTTGAATAAACTTCTTTTTCGTAAGCGTTACACTCTTAAAAATAAAAGTTTGCAGAGCAATGCCGTAGACGAACCATTTTTGGTTCACCAAAGATGAACAGTTCTTAAAAGAAACATTTTTCTTAATGTGAGGAACATTTTAATAATATAAAGAGCCTTTTCCCGCTATAAATAACCTTTAGTGGTTTCATGGATGTTAGGGGTTCCTCATGGAACCATCAATGCCAATAAAGAACCTTGTAGACAATCGAAGATAGTCTAGTAAATGACATAACAATGTCATATCTCATATTGTTCTAAACTTGCATGATATTCTTTCTTCTGTGGAACACAAAAGGAGATGTTTAGCAGAATGTTCAAGCTTATAATGAGAGTGAATGGCGATAAAAGGACAAAAACAGACAAAAGCATCATAAAAGTAGTTCATTCAAATTGTGCACTACATTCCAAACCTTAAACGAATCTTTCAGCCAAAAATGAAAATTTACCAAAAGTTTATTGACAACCAGGCCATCCAAGATGTAGATGAGTTTGTTTCTTCATCAGATTTGGAGGAATATCACTTGCTCACCAATGGATCCTCTGCAGTGAATGGGTGCCGTCAGAATGAGAGTCCAAACAGCTGATAAAAACATCACAATAATCCACAAGTAATCCACACCACCCCAGTCTATCAATTAACATCTTGTGAAGCCAAAAGCTGCGCACTTGTAAGAAACAAATCCATTATTAAGATGTTTTGGAAGCATTATTCTGGATTATGGACTTGTATTTTAGCCAGAAGCAAAAGTTTGAAGTTAAAAACATTTGAATGATGAATTTGTTTTTTACAAACATGCAGCTTTTGGCTTCACAAGACGTTGATCGACGAACTGGAGCTGATTGGACTCTCATTCTGACGGCACCCATTCACTGCCGAGGATCCGTTGGTGTGCAAGTGATGGAATGCAACATTTCTGCAAATCTGATGAAGAAACAAACTCATCTGCATCTTGGATGGCCTGAGGATGGCTTTGTTTGAGAAACAGGCTGAAATTGAAATGGTTATTTACCGAAAGTCTTGTTTGACAGCTGTTGTCACTTTTTACATTCATTGTATGGAAAAGAGCAGCTTGAACATTCTGCTAATTCTCTCCTTTTTTGTTCCACGCAAGAGTTTTGAAAGACATGGGAGTGAATAAACGATAGCCGAATTTTCATTTTTTGGTGAACGATCCCTTGAACATGTTTATAGTCGGTTTATGGGTCCGTTATTGTGGTGTGAATTTGAAACGATCTGTGGCGTCCCTCACATGTTGAATATGACTGTGTTTTGATGTGTGTGTTTTAGCCTGGACAGACGGCAGCTGATTGGGACAGAGAGAAAGTGTGAACAGGGCGATGAATGCAGTGAAGAGCAGTGAACAGACTCCAGATCATGAGTCCAGCATGAGGAAGCTCGACCTTCATCCCTCCTCTAACACAGAGCACAAGAACGGTGAGTGGAATGTGAAGTCTAATTTAGCATCAAAAAACTGAGAACATTTCATTTATTGCACATGAATCTTCCTTGCAAGTTGCAATGTCAAAATTGACACATTCGCATGGAAAACCTTCGACAGCAGATGAAGGACGAGCAGTGGAGGGCAGCTACTACTAGTTAACTTGTACAGTCACAAATCAAACCTCGAGTCTCAGTGCATAATTTTCCAGTGTAGAAGTAACATTGATTATGTCTGTATTATATACTGGCACTTTAGTGTGACATTAAAAGTCATGCAACAGATGCAGTGAAGTTAGTCAAAGTGAGTCATGTCGAATGCATTTCTCCAGCACTGGATGTTCTCCTAAATGTTAGTGTACGGTTCTCATTTGATGACTTTTTAGGAACTAATTCCAAACATTCTTGCAGTGCTCTTTTATTTTTAATTACCATTAACTAACGTCTCCAGAATGTCGCATGGGTTAATGTGAATTTTAACTAATGCTTATTTTGAGTGCCGTATCTTTTTACTACTTTGTGCTTTATCAACACACGCACTGAGTGACGTTTATAGTCATGAAATCAGAGACGCATTTGAGATGCAAACAGCAGTGTTTCGGCTGAACTCTTGAGATGGGATGACCTGAGATGGAGGTTAATAGCAGCCGTATATCTCGAGTTCTCTCTGCACATCACAAATCTGTCTGCAAAACACAGCAACATACCTGCAAACAGACACACAGAGTAACTGCACTGTTTGTTCTCTATTAGCATACAAAAGTACATGGGGTCATTGATAACCTCATACCAGTTTATGAACCTTTATGACAAACGATTTAATCATTTTCCTTCATTATCTCGAAATGCGAATATTCCTCTTTAAGAAAAGCATTTATTTTTGCCAATATACATACCAGGTAAATAGGTAAGTATGCAAAGCACGGCTCTGCCAAGAAACTCCCCTGGCCAGATAAAACAAGATTGTTTGAACATTTTATTAGAAGCAGCTGATGACTAATCCATGCTGAAATATCAGCGCGCTCCGCTTTTCCACTTCATAGTCTAATCAAACCAGCTTAAATGCCACTCGAATCACAAGGTTTAGAGATGAAAGTATTTGCGGAATGCCGCGATACAAACTGTATTTTTAGAATGATGGATCCCTGGACTCCCGGCTCATTCTGAGAGAGAGACTCGGCTTCCCAGTTTTCCATGATGTCATGTGTGGCGTTTGGGTGAAAGCGATCGAGGGGGCAAGAGAAGGTTTGAGCCGTTCGAGCTCTTCAGATGAGCCTGACCATGAAGATTTGTTGTGTATTTGCTTACATTGTTTGGGAATTGTAGCAACACACTTTAATGCTGTTAACAGAACAGCGCTGTTAATCCTGAAGCTCAGTTCCCACATGCAGACATGGAGTGGAAACAGGCATTACATCACAGTTTGTCAAATACTGTAGCTATGCGGTCTTGTTAAACAAAAGTAAGACTTTGAAGGTAAAAAACAAGCACGTTTTGTGCATTTATTTTGGTCAAATAACCTGACCGAGCTGAATGTAACCGGCCTGAAGACACACTCTTCAGCTCAAATAAAAATAAACACACATGCATTCATCAAAACCATACGTGCATAAATCTAAAAACTCTAAAAATTGAAAATTAAAATGTGGATAAATCACCTAAAACAGCTGCTGCATAGTATCTTTTTCTGTACTATTGAAGTCAGTGGCTACCGTCAACAGTCATTTTGAACGACAGCGGGTTTGGAACGACATACAGTAAGGGTGAGTGTACAATGACCGAATGTTCATTTTTGGGTGAACTATCCCTTTAACTTGAGCTGTTCAGATCGCTGACCTCAAGCCTCAAATAGAAAGGCCAAACCATGAGTGTAGATTTGTTTAGGATTAACACACATCAGAGTTTCATCGGTAAACTAAATACACAACACGCCACTACAATAATAATCAAAGGTTTTCCCATGTGAATCTCAGCATGTCAGTGTGTGTTGACATGTTGAGAGGATCCACATGATGGCATCATTCACACAGCAGTGGCTGCACAAGCTAGCTTTGCTGAAGAGATGAAATGACACTTCTGTTATAAAATATTATGATGTTATAAAACTGCGTGACTGTCTTCTTTCCGTGGAATACAAAAAGAGAAGTTTAGCAAGATGTTCAAGCTGCTCTTTCATACAAAGGTAAATAAGTGAATGATGTCAAGCTCCAAAAATGACAAAAAGCACCATAAATGTATTATAATAGTCATCCATATGACTTGTGCAGGAAGTATGCGATAAAATAGCGATGTAAATTTCAGTCTCTTCCTCACCTTATGACTTAAGAAAACAGGAAGCTTGAAAATTCTGCTCCACAGCAAAAAAAAATGTATTTACTATCTCAGTATTTTAGTTGTTTTCCAGTACAGTTCTTACAGATAGTATTCTTAAATCAAGATGTATTTACTTGGTAAGGAAAATTAATGAGATATGTCTTGTTTTTTCCTTTGAATTCACTTTTATTTTTTCTGACCCCATTGACAGATATTTATTCTTGTTATAATTTTGATGCATTTTTTCAGAAAACAATATTTTAAGTCATTTTGCTCCTCAAGTAAATTTATCTTGATTTAAGAAAGTTTAGATATTTGAATTGGAAAACAAGACCAAAAAAAAACCTGAGGATGAAAACTTGCAGTGTCAACATCACATTTTGTCTTTCATGGAAGAAAGTACAAGTTCCCTATCTGTCGGTCACTACGAGTTATGTCGTGACGACATTTGGGGATTCACTTGGGAGCCCCAATCACCTCTGACTTTAAGAGAAAACGCCAATGAATATTGGCTAGTGGATTTTGCATACCTGAGCCACTCCCGGTGCATACGGGTATAAATAGGCGACAGGTGCATCCACTCATCAGATTTTTGCTTCGGAGCCGAGTGGATGAGAAGAGTGCTGATCTCCACAAAGCCTTTCCAC
>JAFVLL020038488.1:0-65660 GCA_021397915.2 Tor tambroides | reverse complement strand
TATATATATATATATATATATATGAGAGAGTCTGAAGTTACCTTGGTAAAAGACCACGATGTCGTTTATACAACGTGGACTTTTACAATGGTAACTTCAGCCTAAAATATGTTAACAAGGCAGGTAAGGATAGCTGACCAAATTAATCCGCAAATATTTTAATCTTTTAAAAACAACACTGATACAGCTACATATACTACTTATACATTGTTTTATAAATAATGTAAAGAAAATATTTTGTCTACTAATTACCAAAAATTGCAGTTCTGTCTCTCTAACTCAATGCATTCCAATTGCCCGCTATGAACTTCGTGGAACGTGAATCACGTGACGATCGAGCGTTTTGAACTTCCGTTGTCTCAAGTGTTTCTATGGCTCTGGCTTACGTCGTGTTTGGGGGTGGGGTCAGGTAAGGAGCACTATTTTCATTGCGTGATTTAGACACACACCCTAATTTAAAAACGGCTAATTTGGTTATGCAGACACGTCATCTCATACTTTTATCAACCCAGTGACAAACTTCATTTTCGGTTCCTTACTGCGAACTGGTCAGTCTAGTGAAATTTGAAGGATGGATATATTGTTGGCACAGAAGACGAATATAGTGTCTGTTGTCATGGCTGTCTTGGCTCTGTTATTGCTGTGGAAGATTCGCGGAAAGCAAAGCAGTTTTGAGCGGCTGCCTCCAGGACCTGCGCCTAATCCACTGCTGGGAAATTTATTTCAATTTAATATCAAGGAAGCCTACAAATATTACTTAGAGGTTAGTAGGCCTATTCAATACTATAATTAAATTATGTAAGTCTGAGTATTGGCAGTATTGGCGACTATGGCATGTGCAGGTAAAATAGGTAATAAGCATGAACCATGAAGTTAAAGGTTCTCCATGTAACGTTAATGATGAACGTTTATCATCTGTTCTGTTATGTGTTTTTTAATACATGCGTTTTGTATTTATTTATTTATTTATTTATTTATTAAGTTGGCTTGAGAAAGTTGCTATATCTTTTCTAACCGATCAGACTTACGGGTTTCATAAAAATGAAGATTAAAAATCATAAAAATCCCATAGACTTAATGTAACACACTAACAACCACACCGAGTACCCTAGCAACCACTCAGTGTACCTTAGCAACCACATAGTAACACCTTAGCAACCACCCCGGGTTCCATGGCAGCCACATAGTAATAACCTAGCAACCATCCCGGGTACCCTAGCAACCGCATAGCAACACCCTAGCAACCACCCAGGGTACCTATCTATGTGTCTATCTATCTGTCTGTCTTTCTTTCTCTGACAGACTATATTGCCTTAAGCTTGTAAAACTACTTTAAACTTCTATTTCAGACTAAAAACCATCAAACTTAAAACTTTTTTAAACTTCTTAAACTTTTTTTTTTTTTTTAAGCCTTTTCATCTTTTCAAACTTTTTTAAACTTTCTGGTCTGGCTTTCTCAAGCCAACTTAAAGTTTGTCTTGACAAACTTTTTTATCTAGTTTATTATATCACTGCCCCACCGTTACTAGGTGAGGGTCACCATTCTGGGATTTCTGAACTCTCTGGAGAAGTTTGGATCCAGTTACCTTCAGAGGGCAGACAGAAGTATCAAAGTGATATGCATAAAGAGTGCTAACTACCTTTCCGAACTTGCACTACAAACAAAAACACCTTCAAACAACAATGCTTTAATATACATTATGACTGTGTTAAAGCAGAATGATATGTTAACTATGTTTAAGGTTATTAGTCACCAGTTGCTGAGATGATCTGAAGTTCATGTAATTTTAATAATACACATACAGTATAACATTAAAATGTCCCATATCAAACCCATAAAACTCTTCTTACTTTAGCTGAGTGAGAAGTATGGCTCTGTTGTCACCATCTGGTTGGCAAACACTCCTGTGGTGATCATCTCTGGATATCAAGCCCTAAAGGAAACTATGATTGGTCTTGGTGAAGAATTCAGCGGCAGGGCCATCTATCCCCTGTTGATGAAGTCCACTTATGGATATGGTGAGGTCGCTTAATGCCTGATGTTTTCATGCTTTATTCAAACTGTTTTTTTTTTGTTTTTGTTTTTTTAAATCTAAGGAAACCAAAAGTGCTGTTGTTTTACTATGTGCAGGGGTTTTGTCCACCAGCGGACACCGATGGATGGAGATGCGCAAGTTCACTCTTATGACACTGAAAAACTTCGGAATGGGCCGCAGGAGCATCGAGGAACGAGTCAAGGTGGAGGCTGAGAATCTTGTGGAAATTATTAAAAAATGTGAAGGTAAAATCACTTTTGTAAGATCTTTTATTTAGATTATCAGATGAAACAAACTGTAGGAATCCGATGTAGGATGATGCAGCAAAACACTAAAATAGTGGTTGCATTGTTTAGAAAAAAACAATTAAAAACAAAACAACTTGTACAATAGGTTCACGAAGCAAAAGTGCTCTGTGTAGATCTAATATACTGTACAGTACATTCAATTAAGTGAATGACTGTTGAAAATAAATCCTAACCCGAGCAACATCTCATGTTTCAGAACATGGTGTGAGTTTTTACAACACTCTAAATGTAAGAAACTTGAGCTCTTTGCTGTTCTTTTCTCCTCAAAGGCTCTGCATTCAGCCCTGCAGAAATGCTTATGAATGCTGTAAGCAATGTGATCTGCAGCATTGTCTTCGGGCATAGGTTTGAACTTGAGGATCCAAAGTTTAAGTCTCTCCTTCGAACTGTAAATACTTACTTCAATATTCTCAGTAGCCCTCTTGGACAGGTATTGTACTCTAAAGATTTGTTTAATATATGTATTTTTTCATACATTACCATTCAAAAGTCTCTTATGCTTAGCAGGGGTGTATTTATTTGATTAATGATTCAGAATCATTCTAATATGTCAATTTGATGCATTTCTTATCAATGTTGAAAACAGTTGTGCTGCTTAATCATTTTTAACGATCCTTTAGTGAATAGAAAGTTCAAAAGAATGGTGTTTTTTTAAAAACAGAAATCTTTTGTAACGTTATAAATGTCTTTACTGTCACTTTTGATCAGTTTAATGCATCCTTGCTACATAAAAGTTTTAATTAAAAAAAGAAGGCGGCATACATTAATGTTTCTTTATTTTCTTCTCAGATCTATAATATATTCCCTAGGTTAGTCAGTCTCTTTCCTGGTAAACACCATCACCTGTTTAAAGACCTAGAAGAGGCCAGAGAGTATTTCAAGCATGAGGCACAGGCTAGGATGAATATTCTGGATCCCTCGTGCCCACAGGACTTCACTGAGGCTTTTGTGTTAAAAATGAAAGAGGTAAATAATAAAAAAAAAATAGCATGTATCAGTAAATTTACTTACACCCTCTGGTGGTGAAATTATGACATGATGTCAATTAAAAACAATTCCAGATAACTTCTTTCATTTACAAGTTGTGGAACTGGTACATCCCAAAAACCTGTTTTATTATGTATAACAGGGTGGCCGCGGGTCCTTAAAAAGTCTTAAAATGCATTAAATAAAGTTTTGCTTAAAAAAGGCCTTAAAAAGTCTTAAAATGTCTTAAATTCAGATTCAGTGGGTCTTAAAATATGTTCTTGTCTCATTACCGCAAAAGTTTCAGCAGTCTGACGGACCCAGTGACTGTTTACAATCATTGGACAGACGGAAGATTTTTTTTTTTTCCCGCTGTACTGCGTCATCAGAGAGAATTGCGGTAGCAGAATGCAGGTCGAATACCACCAGCTCGCTGACCAGTCTCCTAGCTGCTTTAAATGGGTTAATGCAAGTTTACTGAAAAATGGCTCGAGGATTTTACTTGCCCGACGGGACAAATAGCCTGATTAAAACTTAAGTGACAAAAAATTACTAGTGACACATCGAAACGCGAGAATGATTCTTCTGATTTTATTACATTCAGCGTAAACAGCGATTGATAATCAATGTTGCGCTGTTGAGGCTCATGCTGCCTGTCTCTGTGAGAGACTTATATGGAGAAATCAAATCAAATGAGCATAACGGCAAACATAAAGAAACTCACTGAACAAACATACTGAGGTAAAAATTCAAAATGTTTAGTTTATTTATAACATGATGATGATGATAACATACCATGACAAGGGGACTGTTTTGCTAAATATTTTCATGATTGCGAATGTTACATTGATTTTGGCTCAAGAAACAAGTAAAGTAGTTACTTACATTTTAGACAGAATATTGACTGTTTTGTTCTATTTCACCAACGAAAATAGTTCCAAACAAAGATCAGAAGTATTGCACATTCTCCAAGCAGCACTCAGCGTTTTTGTTACTGAATGATTCAGTGTTTTGAATGAATCGGTTGAATGAATAAGTGACTCACCGCCACCTACTGGTGGTTTAGTTAGTTTAAAAGTATGCATTTTTCCACCAACATTTCTTATTTGTATATTCAAAAAAAATGTATTTAAAACATTAATCTAATAACATTATTTATTGCAGTTGTAAATTTGTAGTGCAAATTATTTAATTTGATTTCTAACAGCCCTGTTGTGTATATTCAATTTCTTCATAAGTTGCAAGAATTTGACATGAAAGGTGACGCATACATTTAATAAGGTTAAAAAATATTGGACTTTATGAAGGTAAATAACAGCCTGCTATAAATATTAAAAACATGCAGATTTAAATATGTAAAAGCTGAATAGAAAACTGATGAAAATATTGCTTCATTTACACCACCAAAAATATTGCTGATGCACAGCTTTTGAGGGGATATTTTGTATGGGATATTGTCTGCAGATATGAAAAGTTCACTGTATATCGTAATAATAAATAGCATTTTTGACAACGATGATATTTTGTTTTCTTTTTAAATTTAAAAACACATTAAATATTACATTTACGTATGTAATATAATGTGTATTTCCTTCACAGGTTTGGTCTTAAATTTTACATAAGGTGGTAATAAAAAGGTCTTAAAAAGTCTTAAATTTAACTTGTTCATATCTGTAGACACCCTGTATAATATTCATTTTCATATTCACATTCATTCTCTTTTGCAGGAGAAAGACAATCCTGACACAGAATATCATTTTGGCAACTTGGTTTCTATAATATGGAACATGTTCAGTGCTGGCACAGAAACCACTTCATCCACCGTCAGACACGCTTTGCTTCTGATGATGAAGCACCCGGGCATTCAAGGTGAGATCGAACAAATGTCTTCTCTTTGCAAGCATCAAGCAGAATCCAGAGTGTTTTTACTTTCACTTGTTCTGTACAGAGCGTGTTCAGAGGGAAATTGATGAGGTTGTAGGACAGGACCGTTGGCCCTCAATAGAGGACAAACAAAACCTGCCGTATACAGATGCTGTAATCCACGAGATTCATCGCAATATGGATATCGCCCCCATCGCTATCCCACACAAGATGATGTGCGACACTGAATACAATGGTTATGTCATTCCTAAGGTATACTTCTTATGTATTCACTTGATCTTTATTCATTAGCTATTTATTATTATTTATGTCTGTCTATTTGTAATATAAACTTTTTTTTCTAGGGGGTCATGGTTTTTCCACTGCTATCCTCTGTACTTATAGACCCGAAACTGTGGAAGAACCCAAATTGCTTTGATCCAGAGAACTTCCTGGATGCAGATGGCCGATTTCAGAAAAACGATGCATTTGTTGTATTTGGCATGGGTGCGTTTAGAACTTCATGTGCATATTAGACCATAAAAATGTTGTGCTTTATATGAAAACTACAGAAGCCCTTAGAGGTGGGTGATATACCGGTAGACATGATTAACCGGTAGAAATTTGTCATTGTTTCGACTATCATCTCTATCATGGTTACACGCTCATGTGGCGTTACTATGCTACTATGATCACGAAAACTTATCGTTTGCATGCGTTTTTAAGCATTGTGGTTTAAAAACAAGTGATTTTAAGCCATTAAAATGGAATCTGCAGTGAAAGAGAATTAATTTCGTCATATGCATGTAAGCGTGGGAGTTATTTTTCCACTTGTATTCTCCACACACACTTGTATGAGTCAAAATGCCCACCTCTGCAAGTATCCTCATAAACACAGTAATTTAGGTCTTAAGTGAAAGCAAACAGCTGAGAAAGAAAACACGTGTAACAGTGTATTGGATCCAGGCAGCTCTTAAAGTGACAGCAGTCTAATATTCCTGCTGTCTGTCATTCATGTTAATCAAACAACAATAGAGAGAAAATCGCTCACTGCTTTTGGCTAAATCACTTTTGTAACTTTAATATTAAGAAATATATATTTAATTTACACAGTGAAGAATATGCAGTGTTTTATACATTTGATTGACTTTATACAATGTATGTAGCATTTCTCATTTATTTGTTCTACTGTAGTTTTTTTGTCCTGTTGCTTGTAATAAGTTTTTTATTGTTATTTAATCGCTGAGTGTTTACTTGTCTCTAGTGACCTTGAGGTTGGTTTTTTTTTTAAATTTAGGCTAGTATTAGTTTTTGTGATATTGACACTGGTGACGAGAAGAATTATGAAATTTCTATGGTACCAAAAAATTGTCATAGAGACCTTATTTAAAGCAAAAATAACTATATAACATGATTATATATATATATACATATCATTAAAATTACTCATATCGTGATATAAGATTTTGGTCATATCACCCACCCCTAGAAGCCCGTTTCCGCCATGGAATTAAAAAAGGTAATTGTAACTTTTTTTCTTGCAATTCTGAGTTTACATCTCACAATTGTGTTTTTTGTTTCAAAAGCAGAATGAAAAAAGCAAAGTAATTGCAACTTTTTGTCTCACATTTGTTTTAATTTTATTTTTTAATTTTGTTATTCCGTGGCAGAAACGGGATTCCATAGAAAACTGAGGTCAACACATGCTAAATAATTCACACTGTTTTAATACTAGGACAAAATTAACCATGTTAAATCATTGATTCCTTTAAAGAGCAAATCACAGACAATAAAATAGCTGATACATGGAGAATCATTTCTTAAACCAACTTCTGTCTGCTCTCTCACAGGCAAGCGTGCGTGTCTTGGTGAGGCTCTGGCTCGCATAGAGCTCTTTATCTTCTTCACTTTCCTTCTTCAGCACTTCACCTTCAAACCCACAGTGCCACCAGAGGAGCTCGACACAACACCTACAAATTGCAGTTTTGGCCGCATGCCCCGCACATACGAATGCTATGCCATTCCCAGGAAATAGCGGAACATACCCACAAATGAACAAAGAAAACTTTCAGCATATTCTCATTTCAGTTTGATGCTTTAATGGAAATAAATATGTCCAAAATTATATTATTGCACAAGTGTTTTTTTTTTGGCAGACATTGATATTTAGTATACACGTTCCTGTCCTCAAGGAGTCTAGCCGGTTAACCCAGTTTTTGTAGTGTGCCTGGATCTGATACACAATATTAGGTGTCCTAACATGAAAGCTTATCAAGTCTGTGGAATGTTTTGAAGGACATGAACGACCATTTCAAATGTCAAACAATATTATTGGCACTTTTAAAAACGGTTCAACATTTAAGTCGGCACAGTGCTTTAATTTTTTCACACTTATGTGCCATTAATACAAGATACATACTTGTTTTTAAAAACACAAGATGGAGGGTGGTGCAATGAGAAAAAAGCCCACTAATCTAGAAATGCACTTACATTTGAAAATATTGTCTTTTTCCATTTCACTGCCCTGCATCTCATGTTTTAAACATAAAAACTGTTCTGTGTGAATGGTACCTTATTCTGTAATATGTAGATGATTACTGGACAAAACATGAGTGAGAGATATGTGATAACTAAGTACTGTATGTTTAACAACAGTGGCTTCATCAGAAATAGACAAACCTTACTAAATTACAACATAGACATCCTAACAATATTTTCTGACGAATTCATGCATGGCCACAGACTCTTAGCACCCGGTTAATGCCATTCGGCACTAAAAATGTGATAAAAGATTTCTTCAGGAGACGAACGCAACTCTACAACACATTTGTGCAGTACTCACTACAACCACTAGGTGGCTTTAGGTCTCAATGGAGTCGTGGAATAACCTCCACCTCCATTTGATGGATACAATTTAGATACGATATAATATATTGTCTAAATCACAGCGAAAGCTCAGGTACAATATAGATATATCACTATTATTACTGCATTCTTCCATCCATGTTGACAGAAAAAGAATATCCAGGTGAAGTAACAAATAAAGGCGGCGTACAGTGTAAGAATTGATCTCAGTCCTTGTGAGTGGTTCAAAAATGAGAGCATACTCTGATTTAAACCTTCATAAAGTTTTGGAAACAAACAGTTTCTATGTTTAATAGTGTTGTTACTGTTGCCTATTAACTAAAATACCTAGTAATCCTCTTTAAACTCTATTGTAGACATACGGTTCACAGTCGGGTTCTGTCATGGCACTAAATGAAAGGGGATTAGGCTATCGAGTGGAATGCAGAAGCATAAAAAAGGAATTAGATTTCCTGCTGTTTAAGAGATCGCCTAGAGCACGCCGTCCTGGTTGAGCGGGTTACATAAGAGCCATATAAAACCTTCATATTAGATATTTAACACCTCCAGAGGCACAATATCAAATCAGAGTGAGGATGTGACATAATGTCAGGGGAACTTAAGTCTAGTACTGATATGCTGTTCACGGACAAAAAAAAAGTTCATTAATGTATGTATATACTGTATGTACATACAGTCTCCCCAAAAAGTGTTTGGGCTCTTAAACTGCAAAAATGGAAAACTTTGCATTAAATAACAAGATATCAAATGAAGTGGCATCTGCAGTTATGATATACTACCATTCAATTTTTTTTTTCAATGTCTCTTATGCTCACCAAGGCTGAATTTTCCATTTAGAAATATAGTAAAAGCATTAAATTTGTAAAATATTACACAATTAAAATAGCTGCTTCATATTTGAATATATTTTAAAATATAATTTATTCCTGTTACGGTAAAGCTGAATTTTCAGCATCATTACTCCAGTCTTCAGTGTCACATGATCCTTCAGAAATCATTCTAATACCCTGATTTGGTACTCATTTCTCTCTCACACACACACATACATTATATATATATATATATATATATATATATATTTAGAAACTGTTTTTTAGAATTCTATAGTGAATAGAAAGTTCAAAAGATCAGCATTTATTTGAAACAGCAATATTAGTTATGTTAATGTTATTTTAATATATGTAAAATAATAATATAAAGGTTTTTATTGTCACTTTTGATCAATAGAATGCATTCTTGCTGAATAAAAGTATTAATTTCTAACAAATCTTACTGACTTCAAATTCTTGAATGGTAGTGGATATATGGTTTAAGGGTGCAAATACTTTTTGGGGTTAACATACTGATGGCTATTTGGTGATTTTCTAGGCTAGGTGATGTTTGTGTGTCTTACCGGTGAACTTTGAACAGATAATCCTCATGCAATCAAAAATATAAATGACTTTGTGGTAAAGTAGACAGTCTTTGAGTTGATTCACAATGTTGGCACATAACAGAATGAATCTATTGTCCAAAATGAGGTATAGTGGTAAACAAGAAAAACACAAATAAAGAGGGTTGCCAGGCGTAATGTGAGAAACATGATGTAGCAATATCCTTCTGATAGTTCAAAAACAATGAGATCTCATATTCCAAATGATATCCGGCATTGTTTGTCCAATCAATGAGAGGCACAGTCCACATGGTTCAACAGTAGCTCTCAGAAAACATCACTGCTCCCTCTCCGGCACACTGGGGTAATACTGGCACATCCAACCCGTTCAGAACCTGCTTTCGGGCAGAGATGTAGCAGTATGCTTTGCCTTTCTTTGCTCCAGGATGGTAGTGATGCTGAACAGCCAGTTGGGTGGCTGTGGGTGTTGGGTCCGAGGACAGTTGGCTGCCACTGTCCAGAGGGCAGTCTGGAGAGCAGGCTGGGTCGTGGTGACACAGAGGAACTGCAACTCCCTGCTGTGTGTTGCTACCTGTATTACGTTGGTCCTCCAAAATGCTTATTCCCAATTTCCATCGCTGCCATTTCTTTTTGATTTCTGACTGTACCTAGAATCAGAGACAGGATATATATCAAGGTCATTATAAATAAACTGAATAAACAGAAATCATAAAGAACACATTCAATACCTAAAATAAAATAAACATTAATTGAAATAAAAAAAATATTAAAACATTTTCAATAGTTTGTTGAAGTACTAAAAGAATTATACCTAAAATTAAAAAGTAGTAAAAACTATATAGTCACATTAAAAATAAAAATGACAAGCACACAACAAAATTATTACGACGTCAACTGAAATGTAAATAAAAACAAGAAATATAACAATCTAATTCAAAATATTAAAAACTATAAAAAAAAAAAAAAACATCATATATGTGTGTATATGTGTGTGTATACAATGCTGTTCAAAAGTTTGGGTTCAGTAAGATTTTTAATGTTTTTAAATAAGTTTCATCAAGCTCATTAAGGCTGCATTTAATTAATCAAAAATGCAGAAAAAAACAGTAATATTGTGAAATATTATTGCAATTTAAAATAACGGTTTTCTACTTTAAAAACGTAATTTATGCATGTGATGCAAAGCTGAATTTTCATCAGCCATCACTTCAGCATTTATTCAAAATAGAAATCTTTTCTAACAATAAAAGTCATCAAATCACTTTTTATCAATTTAACATCCTTGCTGAATAAAAGTATGAATTTCTTTCAAAAAAAGAATGAAAAAAATGTACTAACCCAAACTTCTGAATGACACTGTATATTGTTACAAAAGATTTCTATTGTAAATAAATGCTGTTCTTTTGGACTTTTTATTTACCAAAGAATCCTGAAAAAAGTATCACAGGGTACAAAAAAAATATTATGCAGCACAACTGTTTCCAACACTGATAATAAATCAGCATATTAGAATGATTGAAGACAGGAGTAATGGCTGATTAAAATTCAGCATTGCATTACAGGACAAAATAATATAGAAAAATAAAATTTCTATTTTCTATAAAATAGAAAACTGTTATTTTAAATGGCAATAATATTTCACAGTATTACTGTTTTTTTCAGTATTTTTGATCTAATAAATGCAACCTTGATGAACATAAACTTTTTAAAAAAAATTAATATTACTGGTCCCAAACCTTTGAACAGCAGTGTGTATATGCACAATTATATATATAAATAAAAAAAATGTATAAAATATATGGATGGATGGATGGATGGATGAGTATATAAAATAAAATAAAAAAACATTTAAATAATGAATTTAATTTATTAAAAATAGATAGATTACTCTTACCTCTTTATTGACAAAGCAGTATAATATGGCCACCAGAAAACCCTGTGGAGCAACAGGAACTATTGTGTCAAAATGTATTAATTGTAAGGACATTCACTACATTCCAATAATGCATGGCAAACAAAAAAGTAAGGACACTGCATGAACTAGGCCATGTTGTGGCACGGTCTGTCTCTCTTGATTCCCTCAGCTGTACCTGAAAAGAATTGAAGAAGAGTTCGAAGAACAGGTTGACATTGCGAAGCACGCCCTCAGTCTGTTCCTCTGTCATCACAGCAAACACCACCTCATGAATCCCCAAAAGAGGGATGAGGGTCAGCGTGGACTTGGCTAACCTGAGGGACCAAGAATATTAATGACTCAGATTAAAATCTCACTTGAAAATGTTAGCAGCTTTTCTTTAAATCCAAGTTGATGAAATTCACAGTTCATTTCTTTTTAGAAATTATGTATTTTTTTATATCAATACATTCTTTCAGCTAAAAAATACAAAGACTAATAAAAAACATCTAAATCTTTCAGGGTTTTTGAAAGTTTGAAGGGGGATTTCACAGGCAGATTACATGACAACAGCGAGGCAATCTAACTGGCCTCTATCATTGTTACCAATGTATTGTCACGTTTTATTCCACTACGCATAAACAGGATATAAGCTTGAAGGCTAGAAATATAGTCTCTGGTGGGAAGAAAACTGTTCCTTAAAATACATGCTACCCTCAAGGCTGACATTTGATGAAGAGGATGAAACATTTTTGAAACACGGTTAAAACATCAAAAGCTGGCTAGGGCACTTTATGTGACACATTTCCAGTTTACGTAACATGGATGAAATCAGAAACAGACATTCTGCAAACACCAATAGACTAAGTAAATCTGAAAAATAAACAGACTGATGACACTGATGAAAATAATAGAAATTACTTTGTTGAAAATAGTCAAATTCTTACCTAAATTTATAATCTGTATATCTCATCTGATGTGCTTTTAATTTGGAGACGAGGATTTGAATAATCCTTATAAATATGAAAAAGTTCACCTGCAAAACATGGTCATAATTCTTTTTAAATATAAATAGTTACACATAGAAAGTTCAGTGTAAAGACACACAAGACTTCTCATCCTGTGTAGTGAAGGGAAATGCATAAATTACTCCAACTGCGTGTGACGGATCCGTGGCCACAATCATTTCAGAGTGCACTCAAACAGTTCCTCAACACAGTCCTCAAGAATGCTCCAGACTAATGAGTCATCCATGTATAATACATGAGCGAGAGTATATTTAACTGGTTATTCATATGCTGCGTTCCAGACGACTCGGAACTTGGAATTCTCCGATCTCCTGCTCAAAAATAACCACTGGAACAAAGTCAGGGCAGATCCACATTGATGTTCCATTGGTTGCTTTCAAGTGGAGGTGGGAGAATTCCACATTCTGAGTTATCTGGAAGCATATGTGAGTGAGTGACTATCAATACAATCAGAGAACAAATTCAAATTGAAGACAAACTGAGGTAAAAACTCACTAAAATTGCCAAAAGGATTGGCGTTCGGATGATCCACCAATATGCCATATTTCCGTTGATCTCCCAGCACCTTGAGAAATGTGTAGGCACATTTGTAATGCTTAAGCAAAGCTGCTCTTAATCTTTAACCAAATGAAAGAAAGCTGTTGCATCAAGACTTTTGGAACGTCTTACCTGGTGTTCTCATATAGGTAACGAACAACTATCCAAGGCACCACAAAGAGCACAGGTGTTCCTGGTAGAAAAAAATAAGATGAAATACAAAACAGCACAGCAAGACACCTGCATCTTTGTTAGGATTTAATTTTTACTTTTAAAAAAAGATCAAATTACATTAATTGTGATAATTGTTCATTTTATGCATGAAAATATCTGTATTTAATTAAATAATTTATATATTTTACATGCTAATATTTTAAATTGTGATATTTTACTTACTTTAAATATATAAATTGTTTAAGTTTTACGCTCTCATTTTCATGACAATTGTTCCACAAAAAAAACTTTTACCCCAGCCAATGGAAAGGTATACGCAGAAGTAGCTGTTCTCTGAGAAGACCATCAGCACCAGCAGGTTGTGCAGATATAGACCCTCTACCAGTAGCCAATAGTAGTTTGCCCCAACACAGTACTGCATCAGGACCTGAGCCACACAGCAGCCTGACATCACCTGTGGGAGTTTAATGTAGGTTTACTCAGAGCTGGGTAGTAACTGATTACATGTCGCCTGGATTATGTAATCAGATTCCTAAAATCAAGTACTTGTAATTAGAGTATATAACATTTTATAATGTTCAATCAGATTACAGTTACTTTTTATGGATTACATGAATGCACATTATTCACACAATGGCACCAAATCATTCTTAAGCACCTCTCAAGCAATTAGACCATGTATAAAGCATGTATGAAGGGATTCCCAAATGTTTTTGTTAGCCAAACCACTTTGACATGTAATATTTACTTGAAATATCTCTGAGGAAGTTCATGTTAAAATAATTTAACAACATATTTGCATGTTTACAGTTCAGTATTGCTTAAAGGTCGCATTGACATGCAGGTAAACAAATTAAATATTTATATTTTTAGGGTCAGATTTACTAAACAGGGCAAATCAGCGTTAGAGCGCAATTCCATAAAAGCACCGATGGCAGGGGAAAATTCTGGGTGTAATTTACTGACAATACATATATTAAAGATCACAGGCACAGCCAGATCATTTCCATAATGACCAGCGCAATCTACCAAGAGCAGCGCAAATTACCGCCTGCTTTAAGAAATGCTTCTTTTGCGCGTTAAATATTGGCGCAAATACCAGTAATTTGACGAGCGCAAACGTTAGTCAATTGCGTTGCGTGATTCATTTTAATACTCTCCTCCCATAAATTCTGTGTCTGAAAGGGAAACTCCCACAAACGCATATTAAAAAAGATCAGGCGCAAAAATATCTGTCCATGGCTTTTCAGCGCTAATTCTTCACTGCGTGTCTTTAGTAAATCCTGACAGAACTATTTTAACGCCAAAAGATGGTTTGTGCTGGCGAAAGCTGTTAGTAAATCTGTCCCTTCCAAAAAATTGAATATATTTTCTTTCTCTTTGCTTTTTTACTGTATATCAATATGGTATGTTTAATGGTACGTTTAAAACAAATTAGTTAAAAAGTCATCTAAAAGTCATCTAAAAAGTAGCCGGAATACAATACCTAAAATGCGTAACCTAGATTACGTTACTAACTACAGTTTTTATCATGTAATCTGTACTCAGTAACAGACTACAATTTGTAGTAATCTACCCAGCTCTGGGTTTACTGTACCAAACCATGTAGTTTAATAATTTTGTAGCAGTGGTGTTTCCTCCAAGGAAGCACAAATCATTGTTTTTCTAAAATGACACTATCCAACAGCGACACCAGCGTTAAAGTTATGATGGGAGGCAGCGTCCCTCTTGCCTCCCCTGAGCCCATAGAGTTTTAACAGACCCCCTAAAGTGTGCAGTGGGTTTGGTGGAGGGTTGTTGGGAATGAATGGGGAAAAGTCACGTAAGAGGAGGCAATGCCCCCATTGCACTTTGACTGGCCTATTGTGCTGTTGTTGCAATAAATCCTGCCTCTCGTTTTCGTGCATTTTCTGCATCAAATTGATCTAAATTAATAAATAATGGTGTTAAAAAGCATGTATGTACAACTGTCACACTTACATATCTTCTTTTACGTCATGTCATGTCAAAATCAAAGTTGAAACAACTTGAAAATAAGATTTGTAAGCTGATCTGTGACCAGTGTTTACTGAGTTGACTATTAAAAGAACAGCTGGACATCAGTTCACAAGTAAAATATACAGATTTGTTACTGCATTCATATAGTTTTTATTTTTGCAATAAATGTAATAATCCTTACAAAACACCACCTTGTGGAGAATTATACTTCATTACTTTGTTACAAAATATAAGTAATGTTTAATTTATTAAAACTCCAAAATCAAAACATTAAGTGTAACTGGAACATGAATTTACTAGGGCTGTCAAACAATTAATCATGATTAATTGCATAAACATTTTTGTTTACATAATATATATGTGTGTACTGTGTATATTTATTACGTATATATAAATACACATGTATGCATATATAAGAAAAATATTGTTTATATATTAAAAATATTTATACATAATATAAATTACATGAATATAAATACATACATGTAAATACATGTAAATATTTTCAAAATATATACTGTGTGTGTGTGTATATATATATGTAATAAATATATACAGTACATATATACATATATTATGTAAACAAAAACTTTTATTTTGGATGCGATTAATCATGATTAATCATTTGACAGCAATAGAATTTACATATGCTTAAAAGGTCGCAATTGTGTTTTTTTTGGTGAAGTTGTGCAAAATACCCTCAAATACGTGTGTAAGAGTCATTACTGTATTTGCGCTTACCTGGTCACTCAGAACGATTGAAACATCTTTGTTGTCCCTGAACTCCGGAGCATCTTTCATGAGAAGTGCATCTCTTGTGAGGATGGACACAGCTCGCAGGATGAAAGAGGCAAACAGATTGGTGTGGATGTAATTACGTGTGCAACGGAGCTTCCTGCAATATTACAAAGACCACACTGAAACGATCATTTTATTCATGGAAAGCTGAAACTGCAATTCTCCTGCTAAGCTAATGACTTTAAAGTGTTAAAGCACAAAATGACTATACATCCTCAGGGAAATCACATATTCATTACTGCATGCTGCATACTTAGGGCTGCACAATTAATTGAGATGAAATCTTAATTATGATATGGACTTGTGTGATCATTCAACCTCAAGGTTCAGTGAATGAATTAGGTTAGGTATAATACGATATAATATGATTTTGGGCCAACTCATTTAGGTCTGCTGTGACTGTTGTTTCATTTTTTCTTGTTTATGAAGAAAAGCTGTCACTCACCTGAATATGAGAAGTATAACAAGGGCTAAAGACAGGCTGGCCAGGGATAGAGAGTAACCAACTGTGTACATCACCCTGAAATAGGCCAAGATCATCATCTGATTCTCCTGTGAAGACAGTGAGCAAAAGAATAGCACTATACAGACATGAGTCATTTTAATTCATGTGACTACCCCGAAAGAAGAACCTTCTCAGACGTCATCTTGCGTGGGACGTGAAGGCAAAGCTTCAGAGGCCCGAGTAAGTCATTCTTAGAGACTTTCAGACATTTTTCTAACTCTGCTATACTGACAGGCATTGAAAGCCTCAGGCGAAGAGTAATGACAGCTTTATACTCATGGATCACACTAGCGAGTAATAGCCTATAACTCTGTGAGCAGGAGATAAAGTCTGCTGTGCCAATAAGAAATGAGTGCAGAGCTCTGCAAATGACACTAGTGTGGCTGCTTCCCAAGTGCTTCGGTTCATGAAATTAGAGAACCGCATAAAATTCATGCAGCTTGTTTCATATTTTACATAAATCCTCTATACATCACAATCTAAATCGTTACTTCATTTCTTGGTTTCTTTCAGTGAACATTTTTTGTCGTTTCGAACAATGGCATGAAAGGGTGCTGAAGAATTCAGATTTTAAGAAATGAGAACTGACTTTATATAATAATCTGGTAGGGCAGGAAGTTAAACTGGAATTTTAATTTGAACTTGAACAACAGGAAGTGGAATTTACTGAACTGCAACTTGAATTCAAAAAAACCAAACAACTAATTTCACTGGTCTAACATAATATGAATAATTACATAATTAACATGACTAATTATGCCTATTTATTTCCCAATCTGTAGATATGTTTATCAGCTGATTAGTCTTATTTCTCTAAAATAAGCTCTATAACTGTCAAAACAATTAACATAGTCGAAAACAAATCTTAATTTTGTCATACAGTACCACAAATAAAATACTGACTTTATCATATCCTGTTTCAAAATTCTAAAAGAAAATTAATACTTTTATTCATCAATATGCATTAAATTGATCAAAAGTGACAGTAGATAATGTATAATATTATAGTATAATATTTTTTGAACTTTCTATTCATCAAAGATTTCAGAAAAATGTTATGATTTCCACAAAAAATATATTAAGCAGAACAGCTGTTTTCAACATTGATGTTTCTCAAGCAGAAAAAAACAGCACATTAATATGATTTCTGAAGGATTATGTGACACTGACAGGAATAAATTGCCATAACAGGAATAAATTACATTTTAAAATATATTAATATAGAAAAAAAGTTATTTCAGATTGTGACTATTTTCCACAATATAAATAAAAAGATATTGCTTTCTTATAATGAAAACATTACATATACAGAAGAAAAAATGCAATCTACTAAAATCTATTAATGGTCTTCAGGACCACTGATAAACCATATACACACTCATTTTAGGTTTCTTTCTCATTTTACACACCATTTAATACTCTGTTTTGGGTCTCTTTACCTGTTTTTCCTGGTTGTCATCTGCACTGCATTGTGAGTGGTCTCTCCATGTGTGGCTGTCGTTGACGGTGAGCCACTGGCCATCTGGACCACATTCCCGCAACACAAACCCATTACGTACTACAGAGAACAGTAACAGACAACAGCTTTTTGAGTTACTGCATTCAAACATGGCTAATATTTTGAAATCCACTATGAACCTTTTCATTAATTCAGTGCTGACCGAACATGGTCACATAAATTATAACCAACAGCATAATTCATAATGTGCTAACAAAAACACCATTATCGCTTATTCTTATGTTTAGTATGTTCTAAAAGAGTCCAACACTCTCTGAAAAAAGGTACAAAACTGTCACTAAGTCAGTACCCTTTCAAAATCCTAATACTGAAAGTATTTACTATTAGTACTAATGCTAATACTAAAATACTAATATACACACTTTAGGTACAAATATGTACCATTTAGGAGTAAATAAGGTACAAAGATGTATCTTTTGTACCTTAGCATACCACCTCAGTTTGTACCTTTTTTCCGATGGTGTACGCCTTTCACTTGGCAAAAGATAAAATGGCAATAAGTCAGAGCAGCTTAGAAACTGCATATAAATGTCCTGACATCCGCCTACAACACCCTAGTATCAAACCAACAGGTTTTGCATGGTTCATACAGAAAATCCCATGATTAGATTTAACAAACAGATATAAAGGTGATTTTAAAATAAAGGTTTGCAAATTCTGTCATCATTTATTCACTCTCATGTTCGGCTCCAATTGACTTCTATTGTATTTTTTGTCCACACAATTAAAGTCAAGGAGGAACCAAAACTGTTTAGTTGCAACATTCTTCAAAATATCATCTTTTACATTCTACACAAGTAAAGCATCTAAGTTTGGAATGACATAAGGGTGAGTGATGCCAAAATTGTAATTTTTGAGTAGTTTATCCCTAAAAACATATTTTAATTTTTCTATGCCAACAGGCACTATTATTGGCAGCCATACCTTGATCATACCAAGGCAGATACCAGGGGCACGGCACTTTCACAGTTGTGTTGGGAACTCCATCTGTCCAACAAGCGTACATATCAAACATGCTTTTGCAAAACAAACCTAATGGAGAAAATAGACTTAATGTGAATATGACACTGATCCAGACAGGATTAATACTTCTATATACTCCTGTCAGAGCTTACATTATATGTGAAATTGTATATCTAATTGTCAAATTCCATGTTAGAAGTGTAATGTTATCCTTATTGAGACTCCTTAGGCAAGCAAGATTTATACTGCGAGAAAGATTCATGACAATCATTTAGAGTGGTTAGTGAAACTTTCCTCTCTGTGTGTTTACTTCTCTTTATAGACATAGTAAATCTCAACTAGTTGTTTTCCGATGTTGATATAGAAACACACACACACACACACACAGATGGGATGAGCTAAAGCCTACCCGAGGGAGTCGGTTGTGAGCTTATCTTCACGATGCACTCGTTCCGATACCTGTTCCATTCCTGCACTGTGTCCTTCACCGTCTTCCCACTTGCACTCTGAAAGACATATAACGCCAGGTTACATCTACCTCAAAATGAAATCAAAATTGCCATTATTTACTGCTTCGATACATGTTTCTGGTCTTACTGTCCAAAATTCATCACCCTACATGCAAGAATAAGAAAATGCTTTTCACTGCATAAAAGGTTCTTTATAATGGGAAAAGGTTCTTTAGACTATTAAAATGTTCTTAACACTAAGAAAAAATGGTTCTTTAAAGAACTATTCACTGAAAGTTTCTCTGAGGAACCCAAAAATGGTTCTTCTAAGGCATTGCTGCAAAAACACTCTTTTGCAGCCTTTTTGTTTATTACTTTGAAAGACCGAGACCTTCAAGTTCAAAAAATGACACAAAAGCACTATAAAAGTATAAGTAATACAGCATATGAGATCTTTATGTAGAAACGCACATGCACACGCACACGCACACACACACACGCGCTATATTTTTAAGCAAAATACTTTTTAAAATGAACATACAGAAATGCATTAGCAATAAGTTTCTAAATTTTGCCATAAAATGTATATGTTGATCAATACCTCAGCTCTGCACAGGACAGATAGAGTGAGGAGGAAGATGGTGGGGGCGCTCTTCATCACTGAGACAGGTACCAGGGGCCATACATCTTAAAGCTGGGCCCTCGTCCAACCAGAACCAGGGTAGGCCATTCTTTCAGACCTACGTGCCACCAGCTGCGCCCTTCAGAATCGAAACACAGCAGAGAATTCTAAAGGAAACACAGATTTGGCAGCTCGAAAAGAATTAACAACCAGATGGCTCCAAGCTCTTGATCCTCCAGTCTCTGTCTGCCTACACTTTATGTGGCCTTATTAAATCTTCTGCAATTAAACATTACACATGAATGTACTCCATCTGACCCACACCTGCATTAACTTCAACCTGAATACTGCTTAATTTTTATAACATAAAGGTTTTTCTTTTTTCTCTACACATGTACATGTATGTAGTTCAGTCTTTCCCTAATCCAAACAAGCATTTTGTCAGTCACTTCAGAAATAACAGTCTTGCCAATAAAGAGTAATTAAATTCAATATTTAAAAACATAATTATTTAATAACATTGCATGCAATTCATGCTCATTTAATGTTGTATTTTTTACATTTTAACATTTTAAGTTTATAGAATTAGTATAGAATTTAAAAATAGTATAAAATATAATGGCTAATAACATTTTTAGTATTATTAATCATCATTATGTCAGACCAACCCTAAAATCAGTGAAATATGACATTGTGCAAAACAGAAGAATTAAATACAACGGGAAAATTCACTTGAAATTCACAAAATACAGTGGATTAGAACATGAATTATGAATGAGGAAACCACATAAAAGATTAGTAGTTTCTCTAAAAATAAACATTGGGTGACTGAGCCCTTCAGCAGACAACAAAATCCAGACGCTGCTGCTAAATCTCAGCTCAATCGATCACGGTTCAAGGAGGAAGGTCATTTGAGCTCCTTTCCTGAGAAACAGTTGACTGAAGTCTCTTCAAGCGTGCTCGAAAGGAGGAAACAGTATGCTTAACTGAGATGATGTGTAAATAAAGGAGTGTCCTGCTAAATCATGTATAATCAGGTTGGTGTTGAATAATTTAGTTGGTTTTGTGTTAAACAGGCTGGAAAGTGCTGAGGGTATAAACACAATCCACACGGAGGACTTAAAGAAGGAAATTCAGGAAGGGGACACCCATGTAATCACTCTAATCACATTGTTAGGGGAATATAAACAGGGGAGTTTACTTCTTCTTCCTCTTAAACTTCATTTGTAATTTCGATAATTGATTAAAAAGGGAAAACTTTGACCTTGCGCACAGTCTGTAGAGTCTTAATGCTTGAGTTGATAATTATGATTATATAATTAGTTATGTAGTTGGCTATATAAACATGAAAACTGGTAATATTTTCTTTAAAGGCTTCCCTAAATATAGTGGTAAAAGGAAGTACTGGTTTTGTTTCAGTACCCAAATGTTTGGATACTGACCCAATTAAGTACCAAAATTATTAAAAAGCAAAAAAAGCAAATATTGAAATCTATCATACACATCTTTATACAAAACTATTTGCATCAAATTAACAGAACAGATCAAAACGGACAATTTTTAGTGTCTAAATGTCTCTAAAATAGTGTCATGCTTTTTTGCATAATGTGTTTGGCACAATTCATGATTTACCATGTTTATTTCTTTTTTTGTTTAGGGTTTTGTTTAGTTGATTTTTTTGATGATGATGATGATGATGATGAGGGCCAAGTGAGAGATGAATTTGTGCCAAGATACAGTAATATCAACAACAAAACTCAAGGGAATTGTTTTCTCCTCCCTATGCCGTTGCCTATTTTGCTTAATTGTTGCATTTAAATTTAATTGCATTTAGCAGTTGTCTATGGCCCTAGGACTAAATGTCTGAGACAGCATCTTGAGCAGAGGCCATCAGCCTTGATTTATGTAATGGTTGTGTCATGTCACCATTGAAGTTCTGGGAACATTTTTAAATGGGGTGTGCTGCATGACTCTTAGATAGAGCCACGCCACAAATTAGCCATGAAGGCCAGAAACCAATTCTGCAATGTTTATATTGCATCACCTTTAAAAGTTCTTTTGATTAATTCATCAAGTGTACTTAACCCAGGATGTCCATTTGTTCTCCAGCCAAAAATATAATTACACCAAACCCTGGACACAGTCAAATGACTCTAAATCACGTCAGTCTGCCAACCCTTATGGCACACCAACCGACATTTCACAAGCAACCATTTAAGGATAAGAAAAGAGGTCATTAGACAATACAACTCACGGACAGCATTCGCCTGCCAGTTAAGCTGGCAAGTGTGTTTTATTCCAGGCATATCAGTTTCCATAAGACAATCAACAGAGCAACACTGCTAAAGCACAACATCACAGAGCTGCTGGAAATCAGTCATCATTCTGGTTAGACAAATCAGCTAGGCCCACTGCTTTATGCTGCTCTGTCATTTTATTTTCATCAAAACTAATTATATATATATATATATATATATAACAATATGAAAAAACAACAGAGAATGTACATAGAAAATGTAGTCATTTAGCAAATAAAAGTCATTTAGTTCATTATTAATTTACTTACAGTACATTTAATACAGGCACAATCCTCCTGGAGTAACCTGGAGTAAAGTTTCTTGGTCTAAGGCTCAATGATGATATCTCATGACTCCTTGTGGGATTTAAATCATCAGATTACCAGCCTTGAACTATAGACACAATGTCATTCCACCCCACTTACTATACCGTTCAAATGTTTGGTTGTCTGTCAGATTTTTTTATGCTTTTGAAAATCTCTTATGCTCAACACAGCTGCATTTATTTGATCAATATAAATAAAAAAGGTGATATTGTGAAATCTTATTACAGTTTAAAATACCTGTTTTCTATCTGAGTATATTTTAAAAAGTTAATTTATTTCTGTGATGGTAAATCTGAATTTTCAGCAGTCTTCAGTGTCACATGATCCTTCAGAAATCATTCAATATGCTGATTTGTTGCTTAAGAAACATTTATTATTAAAATATATAAAACAGTTGTGCTGCTTAATATTTCTGAAGAAACTGATTTTTTTCAGGATTATTTGAAGGTATCAAAGAAGCGCATTTATTTGAAATAAAAATCTTTTGCAACATTGTAAGATCATCGCTGTCACTTTTGATCAGTTTAATGCATTCTTGCTAAATAAAAGTATTAATTTCTTAAAAAAAATGTTTTGAACAGTTTATGACTTAATTATGTCATAAAAGAATTACTTTTGGACAGACAGAAATTCCACCATGAAGTTGTGACATCATGTATTTCATATCAAGTAAAAAAAATCTGCAATAAGGACCAGACTTTGTCTAAAAACCAGACCAGACTTAGTCTGCAAAACTATTATTAATGTAACCATTATTTATAGGAAAAACTTGTTTTTTTAACTGAATTCTCATACATTTCAGCAAACAATCAGTACAAGTTAAAGAAAGCATCAGTACATCTTGATCTTTCAAATTACTTGAAATTCAACCCGAACAAGTTGGCGACTTAGGCAGTCCTGCACTCAGAGACCTTCACACACTAACAGTGTGTCTGATAAGTGCAACAACTAAACCTTAAAAGCAGCAACAACATTAGTGAGCTATATTAGCTATGGCTATATACTTGTTTACACAACTCACAGGCTGCCTGCAGTCTGACCTCAAATGCACCAGACATCATTTATTACCCATGTAAGTAGACATCGTATCCTACGGTCTACTGTGCCATCTATCTATGCACTTTTTAAAGGAGTAGTTCACCCAAAAAGGAAAATTTGCTGAAAGTATAATCACCCTCAGGCCCTCTGAGATGTAGATGAGTTTGTTTCTTCATCAGAACAGATTTGGAGAAATTTAGCATTATGTCACCTGCTCACCAACGGATCCTCTGCAGTGAATGGGTGCCGTCAGAATGAGAGTTAAATTTCTCCAAATCTGTTCTGATGAGGAAACTTCTTGGATGGCCTGAGGGTGAGTTCAGTAAATTTTTATTTTTGGTTGAAGTATTACTTTAATGAATTTTTAAAGGGTTACATCAGGCTTGCACTATCAAGTGTCCAGCATCATATTCCTGTCATTTTCTAATGTGAACAAATACAGAATACGTCAAAGTTCACAGCGGTTTGCAAAAGGCATTTTTGCTAGAACTGTAGCTCACCCAGCACAGAACAGACAGCCGTTGCTTTAAACCCCTGGCTAGTTTGATTTAGATGTTGCTTTGTTAGTTTGACAAGCCAAATATAATTCATATAAATCATCAAAGGTCTGTATTGTGTTTGATGGGTGAGTGTTGTTCTCCGCTCAGAGAAGTGGAATGCAGAATGGGCATGTTTGGAGATCTATTAAAGCACTGAAACCCAGGACCTCCTTGTACTAAATTTAATGGCATACACTCTCTGTTCAAAGCAGCTTGTTTAACATTCCTATACTACATCTTTCATAGTGATCTATGAACATCAAATATGGTTTCCCAAAACCAATCCCAAAGTTCGAAGGGTCAAAAAGTAAAAACGTGGATATTCCATTAGCCATATCAGTTTATTTATATCTACAGGACTGTAATGCATCCTCTGTGAACTTATATGCAGTCTAGCCTTTGTTTGGAGAGTGATTCAGAAATATTCAAAATCAAATCAAAGCTATTTTTAAAGCTGGAACTGACAGTAGTTCCACAAGTATAGTTTGGTAACACTTCAGTATAGAGACCAATTCTCACTAGTTGCTTATTAGCATGCCTATTAATAACATATTGGCTGTTAATTAGTACTTATAAAGCACATATTCTGCATGACCATATTCTACATTCCTAATCCCACCAAATACCTAAATTTAACAACTACCTTACTAACTATTAATAAGCAGCAGTAGATTATTGAGGCAAAAGTCGTACGACATGTTTTGCGTCTCTGATCAACATGACGGTGTTTCGTTCCTGAATGAATCAACCATTTAAATGATTCGTTTCAATCGCAATGACTCACTTAGTAACAGCGACTTGCTTCCACCTACTGGTGGTTTCAATTTCACATTCGTATCTTTTATTATTTAAATAATTTCAAATATCAGTATTCAACGTTTTATGTTTAATATATCAAAACATTATTTATGCATTTGTAATTGCAGGTTAAATGCATTCATGTCCTGCATTAAACAGTGTGTAAATACATCTAAATGCCACTTCAGATGCAGCTTCTGTGTTTCCTCTGCATTGCAAAGATGAATTTTGTTGATACTGATTTCATTTGCTTGGTAACAGCCCAAATGTCTTATTATTCTAATTCACTGATTAAATGTAAGAATTTGACTCAAAAAATAATGCACACTTTTAGAAAAAATGTCTTTAATAAGGTAAAAATGCCCATAAAATGTAAACCTCATGGTAAAAATTCTTGGAAAAATTTTTATTTCTATCAGTGTGAACTGACCACCACACAGAATATGAAGAATATCAAAAACTTCAGGAGTCAGCTGTCCACGCCAGTCCTTAATGTACCAGCACACTCAGCAAAACATCGTCTAATTATATAATAGATATAATATTTTGTCAATATCGCACACTCCTATTTATAATATGAATTTGTACAATTTGTAGATAAAAACTAAGATTAAAGGTACATTCTTAAACCTAATATTCAGTAAGGTGTAAGAATACTGCACAAAAACGTATGACTGAAATAATTCAAATTCATAAGAAGTCGCCACCGATTTGCCAAAATGTAAAATAGTTACGAACTGCAATGTGAGTGTTGGTAAGAACATATAGTACCTCCCAAATGTCCGAATCCTCCATCCAGGATTTATGTGCCTCTTCTTTTACATCACAATTTGATTAATGCTCCTAAAATTAGTAAATAATATATTTTCTATTATGATTCAGACTGTCATAATCTCTGTGTCAAACACTGACACAGAGAAAATGTTCTCAATCTGCATTTTGCCTTTGTAGTGCAGAAAACTCCATCTCACAAAATGTTAAAGTCGCTTTTAACTACAAAAACTACACCTTTATTTTCAAGTCTCCCGTTTTTAATGAGAAAATCATGTGCTGAATTCCTTTCTGGTACGTTTCTCCAAACCGAGTATTCGGTGGACGTTCAGTGAACCGTGAAACACTGCAATATTCACCCAACATTCAACTCACCACGCTGCACATCCACTCTCTGCCAACATGTGTTTCAAAACAATCATTAACACTTCATCTGAAAATAGACAGTCTCAGTTAGTTTCTATTTCTGGTAAAAGCAAATGCAAGGTACTCCTGAGACCCACAGCTGTAGGAACATTATAGTTGTTGTGTTCAGAATCAGCCTGGCGGATCCCAATGTAGTGAAATACAAAACAAGATGATCAAAATAGCACCATCGTACAATCCAGGAATAAATCAAACACTGATGCTGGTATACAGTGAGAACAAAGTGAACATAAATATTTAAAAACAATCAAAAAGAGTAAGGGGTGAAAAACCCTTTGGCACTTGAAAACAGGGTGCATAATCAAATAGGACGGTGCTTTCTTCAGGTCTTGTGGCCTGTTTCTGTCATTCAGGGAACTGTCATGACAAACAGACAATTCTTCAAGCCAAATCACGGATACAATGTTTCTTAGCGTCCGTAGTTGTTTCCTCTAAGCATTTCAAATCAAGCAGATAAAACTACTGTATGTATGCCCTAATGAACAACCAGTGATGATTTGAGACATAACTCTTGACTCTGTGAGCATAAAGGACTCAAGGATGGGATTTTACTAGCTGCTTTCACTTTAGAGTGGAAAGCGTTCACATGAACACACACACGGTCCTATTAATTATAATGATTATGATGAAGTGGTGAAAAACATTAGCACTGTGTATTTTTCTGCCCCTGCTGCGATGCCAAGGCCATCTCCTTTTAACACTCAGCTCATATAAATGGGTTCATATTTGCACACAAACAGCGCCAGGAATTACTTCAGTAGGAGAGGAGATTATTAATATGAAACATAATAAAGGAAGCATAATAAAGTAATATAATCTAAAATATTCCTTAGTCATATCAATAAAGCTGGGTTAGCTTGTTTATAATTATCTCAGACTTTCAAGAAATCACAATTCATTTTCAGTCACTCATTCAAACTTGTTCAATTTTATGTAATAATTCACACATAATTTTAAATTAATATTTTGAAAATACTGTAAAAATTATTCTTGTAAGTGTAAGTGCAAGCATGATATTTAAATACAAATAAACAAATAAACAAAAACTATATTTTTTCTATATAAGACAATGCACATAATTGTATGCTGATGAACTCATATTTTGTACACTAAAACAGAGTGATTAAGTTCAGTGTCTCTGATTTTTCATTTAATTACATATAAATAGTTAGTCAGGGGAAAACAGATGGCAGCATTTTCTGAGAAACAGCCTAGAATAGGAATAACTGTCATGCATGAGCCCAGAACGCCAGTAATAATGTAATTAAATACTAAAGAGGAAGAACGTAATCCTATACTTTTGTCCTTTTTTTTTTTTTAATTTAGTGACTGCCTATCACATTACAATTTAGATCAATTCTAACCCTAGTCATGCTCCTTTATAGCCTATAACTATTTAAAAAAAAAAAAAAAAAAGATTTCAGATGTTATAAAATGGACAGCTGTATTGGTCATTTGTAATGTTGACATTTTAATAGCATATTTTACTGTAATAACACAAGTCTGTCTTCCTCAGCTTTTCAGGTCCATCAAAAACCACTGTGCTGTGCAGGTTGAGATTGCACGAAATATTACCATAGTGAAAATTTAAGAAAGTGATTATATTTCTGTTTAGGTTACCACACATAGCCTACACTGTTGTCCATCGTTTCCTTGACATATTACACTTGTATTAAAATACACTTTATATATTCTGGCTAAGGATAGAACCGGCCAGCCAGAGAGAAGTCTTGTGCTCAGCTGTTGAGACATGTGTTTTCTCAAGACTATCCCACGTGCTATCCTTTCACTGGCACGCCGTTAACTCATTTCAAGCTCTGTGAAATAATGAGTTCAGTCAGACTTTAATGCGCGCAACGGTTAATATACACAAAGCCATAAAAATAAATATGTTAATAACAAATGTAATCACACTGGTTACATTTATGAGCAGTTAAAAGGCTGCGCGTGCCTAACAACTCCCTTTAACCGCGACTATACACAAATAGCACATCATCTCGTAGCTATTATATAAACATATTTGATTAGGGATATAACAACTTCAAATATACTTGCATAGTAAGTCTATTTCTATTAGCTGAGTTTTTAGTTACAGGTTCCAATCGAGAACAAGAGCACATTTAGTCAAAATGCCAAGAAAGGGAAGTTCTTCTGAGATGATTAATAATTCATAATAAATACCAAAAGACAGACAGAATTAGACTGTTAAAAACTTGTCACGTCAAGGATATGGACAACCTAAAATCATTTGAAAGTGAAAAGCGCGTATCAGTTATGAACCATATACATGACAGCATGAGAAATTCAATTTACCCATATGCAGAGATTATCATATTTTGTCACTTAGGCGAAAACCCGAATCGCATTAAATAGCCTAGCTATAGACCTACTTCAATACAAGCACATAGTTACATAACAAAGGTATATAGTAGCTATATAGATAACACAAATCATAATTTCACTAATATATTAAATATTCACCGTCCTACCGTTCAGAGAAACATAGCCTACTCTTGAGTAGTAGGCTAAGAAATGTTCTTTGATTTCCTTTGTTGAATTCCGTGTTGAAAGGTGTTGTAAACCAATTCAATTTCCTCAGTAAATGAGAAAAGTTGTTTCGCTCGGCTTCTCGGCAAAATGAATCATTTTGTAAGTCCAAAGTCAGAAGAAATGAATCTGCGCTTCCACACGTCCATCACATAGACAGTCTGTGAGCACGCGCCACCTACAAAACGGTGCGAGACAGAAGGATGTTCTTGTCCTTTAAAGGGACACGAGCCAAAATTGCGTCACACTTCATGAGAATTAACCTGGAACGTTTATTTAACACCATAAACTAAATCGATCACTTTAAATTAAACCGAATGAATGAAATGAAAATGACAGAGATATGGATAATGAAAAATGCGTGGGCTGGAAACTGTTGCTGGTGTTGAAATGTTTGTTTGTATTGTTATAAAACTTTCCTCACATGGGCTGAGCCTATGCTTGTTCATCATCATGCCAAAAATAGGTCATCTGTCTATCATCAGCTATCAATAGCAGCATTACCATTCTGCCATTTGCAAAAACAAAAACTATTCAGGCTATTGAACATTCAGCATTCTGGAATAGCAATTATGACAAACAAATCCGCACCCAACTCTTATTTTCTCACGTATCTGGAACTAACATTCTGCACTTGCTTGGCTTGCACCCAAAAACAACAATACGCATTATGTTTGAAATACATCTGCAATCATAAGCATTAAAACAAAAGGGTAGTGAGTCTAAAACAAATTTACTTTATTTAGTCCGGCAGAAATTGATCACAAGTCTTGTAGTAATCCAGTTTTACTCACAGTAGGCATTAGCTGACAGGTTTGATGTCAATTAACAATTAACAAAATGTTAGCCCAGTGTTAATATTTAGCCTTTGTATTCATGTAAATCACAAATGCCCCACTTTCCACCAGGCTAAATGTGTTTTGCAACTGAAAATCTACACTGGGATTCACTGCTAATGGAAAGCGCAATTACTGGTCCATTTTGGGATGAATGTGTCCTCTAATTTTACTTTCTACTTTTAAAACCATATCCGCTGAGTCACTGTTGGTAGAGAAGGTTTGGCATTCCAACCTGTATCCCTGCCTTAAACAAGAGATTTTGTCTGCTTTTCACACCCAAATCAATGGCACCAGTAAATATGGGAGATTAAAATACATTACTAAGCAGAGTGATATGAACCAAACCCAGTATGTTTGCCAAGAGATGGAATGTACATTGGTATTAATAGTCCCCAATACAATTCATACTAGTTGCCTTTTGAGATAAACAACCATTGTTTCTGTCTGATGACGCACGATGCATTCACAGTGTGTGTATAGTTTCATAAGAATTCCGCCAGGTCAAGCTCCTGATTAGTTCAATCTAAGAAATTTTTATAGTGTAATTCTTTATTATTTTAGACTAAGAAAAAGGAGGAAACTACAAGTCCAATTAAGGAAAACGTACAAGACGATTGTTCAAATCTACACAGGTAAGGAATAATTAGCTGCATGTGCCAGGGAAATTAACGTCATGGACACAAAAATCTCTTCCTGTCTCTTCCTGACAGAGAGTGGGGTGCACACTTCCAAAATATTATGTAATCTACAAAGGGCCGTAGATTACATAGTATTCTGGCTAAATTAAAAAAGGGTAGAAAGAACCTATGCACTAGAATCTGTTCACTAGGTTAGAATATGCTATTACAGACAGTCAAAGACATCACATAGTCATTAGAATAACAATCAAATACTCCATAAACTTCAAAGCAGAGGCTAAGTCATTAATCAAAGACAGCAGAGAAACCCTGTCAGGAGTTTTAGCCTCAATTTAATTTTAAATCCGAAAATCTGAAATATAATTCACTCTCTCAAATGGTTTTGTTTCAACCATTCCTGATTGTACCTGCAAGGAGACACTGTCCACCACACATTATTACATTTAAATCTATTTTGAAAACAAATGATTACATTTATATTTAACATAAAATGTATAGCAAGTAAATGACCTTGACATGCAGTATCATAATCCCACTTTGATGCTTTTATCTGTTAATATTTAAAAAAAAAAAAAAAAAAAAAACCTTGTGCAATGGAAAGGTTCCATGAATGTTGAAGATTTTTTATGGAATCATCAATGCCAAGAAAGAACCTTTATTTTTAAGAGTGCATACAGTGTGCTGTGAAAAGTTACAAAGCAACATTCAGTTTAAGTGAGCAGTGTAGATTCATTTTGCATACATTATTTTGTCTCAAAGGGGACAAACGATTGAGTTTTTGTATACAGAAAGTTAAGTTAGAATGTGAACATAAATGTCACAAAGATGACTAGCCTAAATCAATTTTAAAGTCACATGTACAAGAACACAATGGTTAATGAGTAATCCAGGATCTCAGTTTCTTCAAATCATTTACTTTGTTTATTGTTAATCTACATGTTAAATGAAGAGTAAGTGTTAACCATTCTGGACAGCTCTTATGTACATTTCTTTAAACATCTGCTCTGACTTCCTTAAATGCATAGTAAAAACACACCCAAGAAGGTCAGACAAGTTTAAAGTTGCATGAGGTGACCTAATTTTCATTATTGGGTGAACAATTAACTTAGTAGTGTCCTAGAGATGTCAAAAGCAGCAAAGTGTAGGGTAAATAGACTGAATTCCCTGGGATAGAAGTGGACCAATTATTTATTGCTATCCATAAAACAGTGTATCGGCCTGGAGCAATTATTCACACAGCTCTATGGTGGTGAAGCTCTGTGAAATGCACAAGGGCACAAGAACAAGTCACTGTTCCTGGCTGATTGAAGATGAGATGCCAGCTCATACCTGTAAATCTGTCACATTCAACGAGAATGTGTGCATATTGCTTTTACAGTATGCAGACTAAATGATGACAGTAACCTCATTGGCAGGGAGTTTTTCCTCATCCATATCCATTATTAAAATGAGAGACATTAGTGGAGCATGTTTATGCAGTGAACATCCGAGAGTGAGGGCTGATGTGCTATCCTTTATCTGTATAGAAACAAACAAACAACAGTCTTACAGATAGATGACATTTGGAATTCTTATCGGTCCACATTGGAAAGAGCAAAGGAAATACAGCAATTTTATCCAGGTCCAAAGGAAATTTAAAACATGTTTAAGAGCTGTAAATGAAGATGAAACGCCGTTCTCAACTACTTAAACACACTGTTTTCAAAGTAGGTTCAACATCAAGAAAAGAACCTTGATTTCTGAGGAAAAGGACCATGAATCTGCAGTTTAAAGGACAAAGAATGGACAATGCATGACTTGTGGACTTATCACCAAAGGGAGTTTAGGCAGCTACAAACACAAGGACGTAATATTTTGTTGGTTCAGTAAAACGAGATCTAAAACAGTATTAACAATATAGTCATTTGTATAATGATACTTTTTAGTGGTCTTGGTTCTGGAAGTATTTTTCCCATTACTTTTTTCATCGGGATTTCAAAATATTCTTCAATACAGTAAAATCTAATTTCTTAATCTACTTTAATACAGTTAAATGTAGTTTCAAGCCATTAACTAAAACATGCAGCCCCAAGATAAATTATATTACAAAGTATAATTAAATGAATTAATAAATATATGAAAATCAGGAAAAAAGACTGCTACAATCCCATGAGGCTTTGCAAACAACATAAATCATATCAAATAAATTGATTATGTAACAATATAAAGTATAAAAACAAAATACACTTCATCACCTGAAACATTAAATTCAATTAAATGACTTTAAAATGAGATTACATTTTTACAAAGTTAATTTTATGCTGGATGATGGTTTTAACAGAAGTATATACCACAGACTGATACTCTCTGAGCTCAGAGTACATCTGTTTTGAAAGGTTTATATTTCTCCATGCAGAAATGAATGGGATTTTTAGCTCCGGAATCCACCTATTGTGCTCTACAGACACAATCCATCAGAAATAAAGCATAAGAAGCAGCTATTTTCCAAATATATGTTTGACAGCGTAAAAGTCGTTGGTGTTGGTGAGAGGCATGAGCTCCAGGCATGGGTGCTTGTCTCCAAAAGTTGAAGTCTACTTTCCACTGGCTGACACTTTCTACTGAGGCTGCCAAGTAGCTGCAGAGCTTTGAGAGGAAATGAACTAACAAGATGAAAAAAAATCTCTGCACAGTAGGTGACAGTTGGTCTCGAGAGCGGTAGCTTAATGATAAATATTCTAGCCTACAAATACATTCTAGACAGGTCTGCGATGACGGTGGCCATGCTGAAATGCTGTTTATTGAGCACTGTTTATGAATATTTTTCTAGTATTCAAAAAAAAAATATATATATATATTTCCGAATTATTTCAAAGTAGGCCTATTACAGAAAGCAAAGTACCACAACTATCTGTTCTGAGATAATCACTTTGGCAGACATTTGTGTAGAGTTTATTCTCTGGAGTTATGAATTATGAAATTTTGGCCTCTTGAGAGTTGTCATTTATTTCATTCAGACCAATTAAAGAACAAGGCAAACTGAAAGTGAAAAGGTGAATGAGATGTTGAGAAACAATATTATTCCCCTTCACTTATTTATATTATAAAAGTAATTCATAAATAGTTTATTTTGTTGACTGACCACTAATGTGTATAGACAAAATGATAGATAGATAGATTTTACTACCATTTTCTAAACTATAGCGAATAATAATGTGAGAAATTTTTAAGGTGTCTGAATAAATTTTGGTTTGACTGTAATTCATTTGTGATTATCAAGAGGAATTGTTTCTGACACAGTTTAACTCAGAGTTCTTGTCATATTTTATTACCATTTTCTAAACTATAGTGAATAAACTGTGATAGCGTGAGAAATGTTGAAGGTGTCTGAATACATTTTGGTTTGACGATAGATAGATAGATAGATAGATAGATAGATAGATAGATAGATAGATAGATAGATAGATAGATAGATAGATGGATGTGCACTGGGGTCATCAAAGGTTCAAATATTTTCTCTTGTATTATATAAAAAAAAATACATTAAAAAGACCTTGTTCAACCTCCAGAATGTTGTATAATCAGCACGTTTAGAGTGGCATTAGTTTAGCAGCTGAAAGATTTAAGCCTGCTTAATATTAGTAAATCTTTACAAATACGCAACATTCCTCTTTTTAGTCTTTGTAACTTTGAATTGCACTATAATACCTTCCACTTATCCTCAATATTCTGAACTTAAAACTGATAAGAACAATGAATCGCAGATTTGCCAGTGTCCTGCCTATAACATTTGCAGGGCTAAATTTAGCATTTTCATTTCTTTTATGCTCTGAATAACTATAAATGTTTATATGTTAGTCAGATGAACATGACTGGAAAACAAATGAAGGTCATCTGAGTGTCTGACCTTGTAGGTAACCCCAGAGAAAAGCTGGAGGGAGAAATTTCATGACAGTTTAATTCCCCACAGGCCGGCAGGTCAACCTGTAATAGTGTTTGTTTACCACACTTGAGCTCTTTATTGTATTACTGCTGGATTAAAATGAAATGAACATTTAGAACTGCTCACATGACTCTACATAATGATGGGTTTAGCGACAAAATGAGAGATTCTGAACACAGTGCACACTATTCATGCATGAAGTTGTGGTCTGCACTGGAACACACCTAAGGAGAACCATGAAAATAAAGAAATATTTTTAAATTACTTCAAAAGCAAAGCACAAAATATATTTGTAGACATACAAGCTGAGACATTTTTTAAACATTCTCTGATTAAATGAATCAGGTAGCTGTGTGTGCACATTCCTCTCATGTGACTGGCACCAGGTTTGATTAATAAGGTAAAGAATTACTTTTGAACGTGCTAGATAGGTCATTTCTAAGCTTATGTAACCCACATTACACCAAAGGCGTATTCCAGTAAGCAAGACTAATTTACCGCAACATATACCCTGAACGCCCAGTTAATTAACCTTAAACTTGCTTACCCAAAGTTTAGTCAACCCAAAGTTTGTTCACACCAGACATTTATAAGAGAGCACTGAATCCATGAGTCACCATATTATGTACACTAAGAAGCGTGCTATACTTCTTTTTTCTTCTTTTGTTGAATGGCAAATTACATTCTTAAAGGATATCGCCAATGATTGTGCATTTTTTTCATTTTATAGTTTCATCTTTAATCAGTTTTATTAATGTGAACTTGTTATATTGTTTGTTTGATGATAATTATGAATTAAAAAAGGATTGATTTATAGCAGAGCTTTGCATGTACAAAACATAAGAACAGCAAGTTTATCATAATGACTTTATTAGCTCAGCTACAATATTTAGAGTTATTTTGATTAAATGTTTTGGTTAATTTATAGCTAAAAATTAATTTAAATAAAATAAATCACCATATGGCCTTGTGTAATTATTAAACTACAAAAGTCTACAATAATATGAAAATCACAATATGTACAAAAATTGCTTTAATCAAAGAATTTGATTTTACTCTGTTAAACCTACAAAAAAATCAAATAAAATACAAAAAAGGTGTGGAAATGAGCCCTTTCATTTGACTACCTATTTTCATAATATTCTTAAGCAAGTCAATTAAACTGGGTGGTAACTGTTGTTTTGATTATGAGGATAAAATGTAATTTTAGTAGTGAGTCATCATAAAAGGAAACTTCCTCAAGCAAACACTGACATTCAATTAACCGAATCAAATTAAACCCTAGCACTCTCAGTGGGGTGTCCTTTCCATTTCGTGATTCCTACATATATTCCACAGCATTCATATGCCACAGCCACAAAAGAATCTTTCATGGGTGTAATTTTTACAAACTACATTCTCCAATCGTTCTGTCCAGTACTTTAGTGCTTGTGAGGAATCAGATGTTCGGATAATGGCAATGAAACACACGAACAAGTGCCAAAGTGAGTGATAAATCAGCCTCAGATGGGCTTCATTCTTAAAGATATCATGCAATAGAATAACAATAATAAAGCTTTATCTGAAATTGAAAAAAATCAAAACAAAGCTTTGTGTGTGCAGCAAATGAAATTGACAAATAACTATCCAGAGGTCTCTCTCACTAATCAATAAAAAGATTATAATCTTCATCTGGGATTCCTCCAGGCAAGCATGCTGACCAAAGAGGACACCCAAAAAGACAAAGAGTGACTGTTGTGTGTGTTTGAGGCAGAGAATTTACATCCTGTGTTGACATACTGGTAAATCATAATAATTGTTTGACATTTAACATGGGATGGAAAATAACAAGATGTGATGCACTGCTGAATGCAACTGAAATTATTCAGTTGTAAACAAAATGATTCATCTAAACTTCCTAAAAATTGTCTGACATCATACCAAATAAATAAAATAAAGTATAACAACAGAAAATAGTACTTTTGCAAACCATTAAAAGGAACTCTGCACTCAACTGAAGCAAAACCCAAAAATCATCCAGGAACATGTCAGAGAGCTGATCTGACGAGTCTAGTTTGCCAGCAGAGATTTACTGCATTCTTAATTCCCATTACCTCAGTATCTGGCACCATTATATCTACAATCCACACTAATCATCAGAACTGACAGAAATGGGATTAAGTATAAATGACCTAAATATAAAATTAAAATGAAAATGTCATTTCAGTCAGAGTCTTTGAAAACATTCCTTCTAGTGATCGTGGCAACCGCTTTCATAACATTTAACTCGAAATCTTTGTTTTCTTTTATCAGCATTTTTTGACATCCACATATGGCTGTTAACATCTGCTGGGAAATGCCAGCATGGATACAAAGCGTTTTTAAAATCATTCTAATAACTGAATTGTAGATTTTTTTATTACCCACTTCTTTTGCATGTTGCCATTCTTGATTTCTATGGCACTTATGATTTTTATTTTGAGTTTTAAGGGGTTATTGTGGTGAGAATAAGATGGCATAGAAACAAATATTGGTCACACTTTATTTTAAGGTTCAATTCTCACTATTAAGAAACCATTAACTATGACTTTTGCCTCAATAAACTCCTAATTTGCTGCTTATTAATAGTTAGTAAGGTAGTTGTTAAGTTTAGGTATTGGGTAGGATTAGAACAGCCAATATGTTAATAATAGGCAATTGAATGAGAATTGGTCCCTCTACTAATGTGTTACCCAAATATTTTGTGAAATGACATCATTGACATCAACACAGGTGAATAATCACAGGATGACAGTTCTTTTGAAAATCAAGAAAGGAGAAAAATCTTACCAGACACCATCAACATGTCTACTCTTCACACTCAAATGCAAAGAGGAACTCTTTTAGAGCCAAAGAAACCAGCATTTCACTCATGTGCCATCAGATGGAGTGGTTTTGTGATGAGTGCAATGCCCAACAAGTAATAGCAAAGCTACTTGATTGGCAAGACATTCTTATCAATAGATGAGAGACATTTCTTGGCAGGGGCACAGCTTTCAGATGCTCTTTCTTCTTCCGAAAGTGCAGCCCCTCTGACAATCACTTTTTCTTCTACGTTCATCCATACCTTTTTTACTCACCCTCATGCTGTTCAAAACCTTTATTCTTACTTTCTTCTCTGAAATATAAAATAATAAGATTTTTTTTGTCCATACAGTGGATATCAGGGGGCTCCAATGTCATTTGTTTCCCAGTGTCCTTTGAAATATCTTCTAGTCTTTGTGGAAGAAAGAAAAACATAGAGCTGTAGAATGATATGAGGGTGAGTAAATGGTGACAGAATTATCCCTTTAAAGAAAAATATATGTACTGTATAACAGCTCAATCATTTTCCCGGAGATTGAACTTTCTTCAACCTTGGTCCATGCAGGTTAAAACGGTGAGCCTTGCATAGATATAATAAGGATGGAAAACTCTGATGCTCAATGGGATTGTCAGGAAGTAGCTTGGATGTTCGCTGAAAGTCTAGATTGAGGTCACTAACTATCGCAGGGACATGCTTAATAGTCTTGTTCTGGTAGAGTTGCTCCAGGCAGAAACAGCTGTGTGGTTATGTCATGCTGCTAGTCATAAGAAAACATATTGGCAGACTGAGAATTTTTGGAGCATTTCTTTTTGAGAGCAGGACAGTTGAACCTTTAGGCCTACCCCAGTCGGGACCTCCACGTGAAGTAACCCAACATTTGCGTCAAATGAAAATGGCTTCCAGGCTTGATAGGTCATGTGTCATACTAATGGAATGTGATCCTGCCAAGATGTCAAAAATGTAGAGTCAGTAATGGGAATTAAGATGCAAAGGTGTTCAGGTGTATCCATTGTTTAGTAGGTCTGTTTGTTTACCATTATCATGGCAACAGTGACATGCTCACAAGAACTTGTCCTGACAGGTGTATAGAAGCAGAAATTCTAAATAAAAAAATTAAGGATGCTTTAATTTTTCAACTGTACTTCCTCATCAGCAGTTACTCATCCATTGAGAGTATTACTCATGCATTAAGATCAAGTTATTTTTACAGTATATGTATAGGTGGTGTCCTTGACATGACAAAAGTCTAACTGATAAAATGATCGGCATGTATTGTCCAAACTGGTTTGTGTTGCATCTCAAGTGACATTTACAGTATTGATTGTGAGTCAACAATTGACCATTGAAGTTCTGTCTACTTCTGTAAGGCATTCTAAGTAATAACTATGAATATTGACAAATATTAGACTAAATATGCCAAAATCAGGTCAAACACCAAGCATTTTTCTGGTAGTAGTTCAGATTTCCACTTGCCCTGCCAATATTTTAAATGACTCGACACACAAATGTTTACATTTAAATGTTTAAGAATTATTAAAAACCTTTTATTTTAAATGTATATCTAAAACTTTTTTGAACCTTATTTTAAAATTATTCAATATATAGTATACTTTTTAAATAATACATTTTTAACACTTTTTTTTTCATTAAATGTTAAGTTAACTTATACAATAACAATAACATTTCCAATAATAGCAATAAATATTGTTATCATAATTAAAAAGAGAACTAGAGAGAGCTAAAACTCTCTCTAACCAGGACCGAGTTTGGACACCCCTGTTATACACCATACATTCAAACACAGCTGCTGGAAAATGATAGCATACTGACCAAACATTACTGATTGGTTTGTCATTTTCAGCCCATTCTTACTGATGCCAACAATCACAAGACATTACTTAAATTTTTTTTACAAGACCTCTATGTTAGCCAGGCAGATAATTTCATCTAGCTTACAAGTTTAAAAAGTTGACAAGCAGAAATCAACCAAGTGATTCCTAAAGACGAGCAATGACCCATTAATAATTGGGGCTGTGTAAGCTTTACTATGGCTTACATACAGTGTGGTACAACTGACTCAGAACCACTGACTCATTCACACACCTTTTAATGTACAGTAGTTCCTGGAAGATACACTGAAAAAAAATCCTCTAGTGTGGCAATGCCAAACAACTCTAACCAAACCACTTCTACTGAAAGTGTGATCAATCCATTAGTGAGTCATAAGCATAGAGTTTCAGACTTAAAGTATGCATAATGTACTCCAAAACAACTGATAAGATTCAGCGTGTATTCCCTTAAGTCCAAACCATTTGCATATTCACCTTCCACACATGGACCAACCACATTTTAAAAGGATAGTTCATCCAAAAATGAAAATTCTGTCATGAATTACTCACCCTCATGTTGTTCCAAACCTGTAAGACCTTCGTTCATCTTCGGAACACAAATTGAGATATTTTTGATTCTATATTTTTGTTTTCTTTAAACACAAAAAGTATTCTCGTAGCTTCATAAAATTATGGTTGAACCACTGATTTCACATGGACTATTTTATCAATGCCCTACGACCTTTCTTGGCCTTAAATGTGGTATGCCGTAAATGTCCGTTGCCATCTATGCTGGGTCAAAAAGCTCTCGAATTTCATCAAAAATATCTTAATTTGTGTTCCGAAGATGAACGAAGGTCTTACAGGTTTGGAACGACATGAGGGTGAGTAATTCATGACAGAATTTTCATTTTTGGGTGAACTATACCTTTAAAGTTACACCCAAAGTGTAACAAACAAAATAACTTTTATATGACAAGACATATAAGACAAATGTCTTCTGGAAATCTCAATGGGAGGATGTTTACAAGGAGAAAAGTAAAATGCATGTCCAGATGTCATTTGGTTAATGTCAAGCAAAAAAATAAATAAATAAATGTGTTGAACAAAATGGACTGTGATGGCAGATTGCAAATTGCACTTCTTGCGCCAGCCAAGCAACTGCCATTAAGTTATAAGTCCAAATGGATGCCAACAGAGAACTGATTCCATGGCATGAAATATTAATTATCTGAAAATCTTTACAACTGCTAAGACATATCATCATATCTAAAAAAAAAAAAATCGAAGCACTCTAGTTTTGTGTAGATATAGTGCAATTACCTCTTTAAGGAAAATTATTCCTCTTAACATTTAATTACAAACAAGTTTCCCAAGCCTTTGAAGTGCACTTAAAATTATGAAGTACATCAAAGTGTAATTTGTGCTTTTTATTTCCCTTTGTCAAGAAAATTTATTAAGACTTAAGTTACCAATTTTTTTTAATCCTTCAAATGCTGCAGTGTCTGCAGAGTGGGGGCTTTTAGTAGAATGAAGGAAAAATCTATAAAAAATTCACAGTGCCTGTCTTTCTCATTCTCCCTTTGTCTACAACCCAATAAAAACTCTTTCTGCTCTATTCAACCATCCAATTGTGTATAATCAGAAAAACTCTGACCTTACACAGTGGCACACACAGGGCATTTGTTATCCGACATCCATATGAGAGCTCTGTTCTCTCTCCCCCTGGCACGTTGCCAGTGAAGAATGAAATGAGAAGTGAACTGAGCAATGGTCTACATTCAAATAAACCCCAAACATCAAGTCAACACACCAGTTACCAATTTGTTTGAACTGTCAACCATAATGATCTCGCCTAAGCCATTAACCAGTGTTAACAATAACCACTCTTGATTCATGAATGAGGGGTGTGATGATAGAGCTGCTCAAAAACAGTCTCAGAATCAGCTGGCTTAAGTCACTTCATGATTAAATGGTAAAATGAACGTAAGCCTCACTCACTGCAGAGACGCCCTTGTTTTGGCTTAATGAAAGGGAAAATTATAAACAAACACAAAGATGGTTGTTGAGGCCTCAGTGTCAACTGAATTCACAACTCGCTGATGCAAAAATAAATAGTTCAGTGATCAGGCAAAATAAGACAAAAACATGAAGGTACAAAATGTGCTAGACTACAATGATGTAGGCTTGTTTACTCCCTGCAGCTACGTAAGTAAAAAAATAATCACAAACAAACAAATAAATAAATAATTAAGGATATACTCTGCAATGTCTGCAATTTTGCTAATAATGCTATTGACTCATACCAGAAATACACTAAGTTTCTACACAGAATATATGAAAAATACAAGCAACCCAAACAAAACTTATAAATATGCAATAAATATTGATCGACATTTAACTACGTACATTATAAATTAGGCTACAAATCAGGCCTATACCTCGGGCGTTTCTAGTCCACTGGTGCACTGACTCAAGTGAAAGTGTACCCTTATTTTGTATTACGTGTTTGATATTTACGTGTTTTGATACTGTATTTACCTGCAGTAAGGAGTCATTCATTCACAGATGTTCAACTGCATTAAGCGGTCGATTTGTTTTGTATTGTAAAGTCTGGAGTTTTGTTACAAACGATGCCGTGTCCACATTATTCCGACTGAATCGCGATCCGATTCATAAAATCACTAGATAGTGTGATTCATTCGGACATTGCTAGTTCTGAATCTAAACAGCCGAAAGAAAATACTGGATACGCGATATGTTTGCTTAAATGTTATGAGGGGATGGTTCAAGTCGGCATACGGTAATATCACTCGCCAGACAATGATCTTTTTTTTTTCTGGCTTTCGTGCCAAGACCACACGAGTCACACACAGTTTGTTCGACGTAACGTATAGAGATCACGCACTGTAAGGCAGGCCAAAATCTACGTGAAAGTATTTGGAGAAAAAAAATATTTATAAACATGAGAAAAAAAAAATATAATAATGCTTTTTCATTCTCTTCCAAATGTTTTGCGTCCTCCTCAGAAATTGAAATATTTTTCCTCCTATCTCATTTTTTTATCACCACCTAATTAGAGGCTCGACATATGTTATTTTTTATTTATGTATGTATTTTTGGTAGATAATCAAATATCTAAAAGGTCTCACAACCGGGATTTTGATGGTGCTTTAAAACGTTATGGGCCACTTCAAAGTGTAGAGTATTTGCTGAATGGGCCAAATACAAAAACATTTGGAGCTTATATGTTTTAATCATATCTACACCGCCATCTACTGTCAGAAAGTAGAAAAACAGTTGCTTGACTGTCGAGGACAAGGCACTTTATGACACCGCCACCATTATTAGCAAGTAAATTCCCAAGATAAATATCTCTATACCGGCTACACACGACAATAATGGTCTGTTCATCTCTTTCATACCTGTGCACAATAGTCAGATATCTTAATGTAGCCTTTGCCCTCAGGCCTTGCTAATTTGACTAACTTATCTAAATATATACACATCATGCTCATGAAAGTAGTGACTGCATTTTATGGGACTCCAAGAGTAAACATGCTCTCTTGTTCCCTCTGGGTAGCAGATCAGTGGTGAGGCTGTTGCTATAGAAACGCAGGCAGCACAGGTTGTCGTTGGTTGTTCGGTGGAAAGGTGGTGAAGGTTGACTCGAATGTCAGGAAAGTAGGCAGGCGGATCTGAGGACCGGCGATTTAAAAGAAATAATAAAGGAATTGATCAAGAAGGACATGTCTGAGCGAGTAGCTTCATGTGGGAACCTGTATGACACGAACACGCTTCTGCTTCGGTATTGCAACGGTAAGTTTGGCAGTGGCTTGACTGAGCATTCATTATGAATGCGCTAGAGAGCCTCAAGAGATGGTTTGTTTTCATTACGCAGGACGAACGTGAGCGAATTTTGTATTTGATATTAATCAGTTTTTACATTAACATTCCAGCAATGTAATGTTACTGACGTGTCGGTGCGTCACTGCCTGCGAGGGGACAACAAAAGAAACTGTCTCAGTGTTGTCAATGATGAATATATTTGTTTAAATTATGATCAGTTTTATATAGCCTACATGCAAATTTTATTTTTCCATAAGGCATTTTATTATCACATGTGTGCGGTTGGGATTAGTGCCAGGGTACAAGAATGAACATCTAAGGTTACTCAGAGATTCAGGCTCATGTTAGATATTAGAGAATTTCAGTCCGAGCTACATGATTTCTCATGTGTTTACATTTTTCATTCATTTTCTCCTCATCTGTTGATATGCTTTGAGCCTCTCATCCTGATTCAGTATGCTTAACTGGGCCTTTTTTTATTTGATTTCAGCTATGCATAAGGTTTTAGTGGAAAGAATGTACAGAGTTACTTATTTATTGTGACCCAGTAATCTAGTGTATAACATTACGCACCTATTAAGATGGATTTACCTGGGTGACAGTGTATCCGTAGTGATAACAATACCTTGAAGCTCAGTTGTAAACTTCTTGTCTGTTGTCAGCATTGTAATGATTATTAATGCAATATTTTGATTTGAAATGAGACTACAGTAATCATTAACAAACATTAGCCAAAAGTATTTTATTTACAAAACAGTTGTTCTCAAATAGCTTTGCTGTAGGAGCCAGATTTTACACTGTCAAGTGGTGAACAAGCAGAGCACCAAATCTGATTATGATACAGATTTTTACTGTGAAATACATTGTTTACATTCATGCTTTTAGCAGACGCTTTTATCCAAAGCAAAAGTATTTTGTCAAAGAGCAAACAATATTCGTTATATACAATGGCAGGTTTATTAAACAGCTAGTTTAGGAAGCAAGCTAGAGAAGAGGAGAAATGCAGAAAATAAGAATAAAAATTATTGCATAGGCAAAATGATATGAAAAATTACATGTTGTCATCATGTCTGACAATTTTGTTAACGCATACTGTGAACAATAGCAGAAATGTGATTTACCTGTCTAAAACATTGTTCTGAATATTGCATTAGTATTAGCCAGTCTACCAACTGAAGAATATGGATCAAAATATCATAAAGTCTGTTTGGACACATGGTCTTTGACCTCAAAATCAAATGATATGGATAAGATAAGATGTTTCTCCTCCCTTTTAGTGACAATAAGCCTACTGATTTTGCTATCCTAGCTTAATGATTATATGGTTAGTTGCAGTTTATTATTTCCATTTAACATTTTTTTCCCCCTAGTGTTGAACAACAGACTTGTAACTTTTGGGTTGAGAACCACTGATATGATATACATTTCAATATGTCCAAATATGTTATAAATATTTATCTTTACATATACAGCTGATATAAATATTTAAAAGCAATTAAGAACAAATACATAAAACTATTATATATATATATAAATGTAAGTAATAAATAAAGACAGTTAAAATGCTTGAATAAAATTTTGAATTAAATATTTATCTTTGTTTATATAGTGTATATATACAGCTGATCAGCTGATGTAAATATGTAAGAAAATATTTAAAAACAATTAAGAACAAATTTATATATATATATATATATATATATATATATATGGTATATGGGTCAAAGACGAAAAAGGGTTTAAGCATAAAAACAATAAGTGAAGTGTAATACTGCTTTAATTGTTGTTGCTTTTCCCCCCAAAAATTAAAAAGTTTTCTATTTAATTCAATTACAATTTTGTTTTTGTTTTTCTGAGCACAAAATAAATATCATACATTTTTCCCTGATTTACAGAAGACACCCACTAAAATGTCATTCAGTGTAACAGTCTTGTCAGGCATATTTACAACAAAAATCAATTTATGACATATTAAAAGACTAATTACTTTCACCCCAGATACTAATTAGTTGTAATTTTACTTTTTTAAAATTTGCCACTACCCTAGGTTTTGCCTATTTGTCAGTAAGAATTTTTTACTCATTTAAAACACAACAAAATTTAATATGCTCACTTATTCTTTTATATATTTTAATATGTACAAGTCAAAATAAGCATGTTGTTTGATTTTTTACATAAATATTGTGTTACACTGAATGACAATGTAACATTATTTCAACCAAATTTTGACATTTTATTCTCCAAAAACATATTTAAAACCTTAAAAGTAGACACTTTACTTACATTTAATGTGCTTTCTATGGACATAAAATCATTTTTGTAAATTTCTTTTGATGCAGACATTTTTACGTCTTTGACCCATATATGTATATATATATATATATATATATATATATATACATATATATAATAAAGACAGTTAAAATGCTTGAATAAATTGAATTTAATATCTTACAATCAATCACTGAAGGTCTTTTTAGGAAATTCAATATTATCACTATGGCGTCCTCATGCTAGCAACCATTGTGCACAGCTTGTTGTTGTTGATGTCACTAAGAAATGACTATTTCATCTTTGTTCTTGTGCTTTACAGGTTTTCTCAAGGATAGGTATCAGTGTACGTAGTGGTCATTGTTTGGGTTTTCCAGTAGGTCAATTTCTGTGACAGATGGTTTGGCTGGATGACAGATGGATGGGTAGACGGTATATGATAAGCCCGGGTCAGAGAGAGTGTCTGTCTGTTGTACAGTTGGATGGTTTTGACTGAAATCAAACACTGGGTTTGCATATCTGAGGTCAGGCTATGGTATTAGCAATTCGATTTGTACAGTACAAATCCCTAATGTGAATCGTACTGATTAAGAAAATGAGCATGCGCCCTGGGGGTGTAAAACAACAAGTCATAAATTGTCAAATGCACGTACACACTTCTGCGTCCCATTGGTGGAGAGGCTGGTCAGTGCACTTCCTGGTAGTGCCTGGCCGATGCATCAGACAGGTCTGGAGTCGAGCCAAAGCTCTCCAACAGCACCACCAGCAGTTTTCTACCGCATAGGAGACGGGAAACAGCGTCCTGTTACAAGCATCACCCTTCTCCTCTTTACACACAGCACTGAGTGGTAAAGGGGTGGGGGAGGGTGAGGAAGGGAGGTCCAGACACGGGATTCAGCAAGCCAAGGGGAAGGTGGGAGAAAGAAACCTTGGCCAGGGAGGTGTTTGGCACCTTTAGGAAACCCCTAGAGAGCTGCAGAGGATCAGGCTGTCCGAGCGGGTGACTGACAGGCGGACGTAGTACTGACTGGAATGGCAGGTAGGAGGGGAGTACAAGCAGAGCGGGATGATGAATATTTCAACATGCTTGGTCACTGAGCATCCGGTTTCCTCCAGACTGCTTTTGTCTTCCAGCATCACTATACAGCTTTCTTCTCACCTTCCACTTTTGCCTCCCATTTTTTCTTTCACTTTTATTATTTCAGTTGACGTGCTCACCACCTGCTGGTGCTGCTTTACAGCTGTGATATCCATGTGTTAGCGGTGCAGGCACTAAAATGTTTATTATATATGAACACGTAGCATGGAGCCCGTTGCATTGCCCTTGAGACTGAAACTGAGACAAGGAGCCACTGTTTTATGTGAAATATTCAGGAGCTAAATTTGAAAAAAAACGTGTAAATGTGACAGGAAAATTCTTTTTAGTTTTGTTTATTGTGTATATTTACAAGTTGTATATTTAAATGAAACATTTGATGGCTGCCACAGTGAATTAGCATTGTTAGCATTTGAAACTTTCTCAATTGTTTTCTCAGGTTTTCAGTTTTTGTTTTCAAGTGATTTTAATGATTTTTTTTTTGTGGTATGAACACATTTTGTTGGATAAATGTTCATCAGAGTTTTTAACCACAGATGTTTTGACACTTTTTTACATTTGAAGTGTTTAGTTCAAAAAATTAATCTGTGCTATAATTCATTAAATTCGATGGCATTTATTTTGATATTTTGTCTTAAATGTCCAAATATCGTGTTAATTAAAATGGACTTTCCACTGTAGGCTAATAGGAGTGACTTTTTGAACCATATACTTTCTGTAGTCTCTAATCAAATTGTGTTGTTTAAAAATGGCTTAAAGAAGTAGCTCTCAACCAGCAAACTTTCAAGGGACAGCAGGGTGATTTAATTTAATATATTATTTTTAATCAAATTTACATATATTAATATTAACAATAAGATTTGTAAATATTCTAACTTAACTGAAATGCTAAAAACAAGATGTAAACAGAATTTATATTTCTTTTTTTAACCCCACCTCCCAATAACTATTGCCATTTATTTATTTATAACATAACATACAGTATTTACAAGTTCTGGAATCACAAAATTAACTGTAGGTAATAAATATATCAACAATCCAAACTTCTAATAAAAAAGTTTGAAAACAAGCAGTTTTGTCATTATTATAGAAATGCCAAAGGAAATATCATATGGGCCTTTAAATATCATGTTGGACTATGGGAGGTCGTCAAGTCAAAAAGGATTGAGAACCGCTGGTTTAAAGGGATAGTCATCATTTACTCACCCTTGTGTTGTTCCAAACCTGTATGACTTTTGTCTTTGAAGCACAAAAATATCATTTTTTGAATTCTTTACAGAAGAAAGAAAGTTATACTTGGATAAACTACAAATTCTAATACTATAACTATCTGTCTGTTTCTTTCAGATGATAATGTGTCAGCCGGGAGTGGGATGGAGATGGATGACCGTCTCTCTCACCTGGAGCAGAGGGTGCAGCTGCAGGAGGATGAGATTCAGCTGCTGAAGGCGGCGCTGGCGGATGCTTTGAGAAGGCTGGGCTGCTGTGAGGAGATCACACAGGCCAGCAGCAAGAAAGGTGGACCTACTAAAGGTCAGTGCGTCATCATGGCCCTCTGCTTATTGTCATTATATCTTTAGAGCCTAGACACCTGCCAAATGAAAGATACTTATCTAAAGCAACTTACAGTGAAAAAAAAATGTGAGGGTAACCTTGTCTAAGGGTGCATTACTGATTGATAATTGTGAGATGTAACCTTTGTGTTAGCATCCTAGATTCTTAACTATTATGATAATTCAACCCTACGAGATACAGGGATGTATTGTAATGCATAATATAGTGGTTACATAAAACGTTTCCATGTGGGAGGTGAAGATAATTTGCATGTGGTCTCACTTCTGTTCCTCTGTTTCTTCCTTCCTGATTTAGTTCGGCAGATACTGCAAGCTCTGCCATCCAAGCCTCTGACAAATGGCTACGTGCAAACTAAACGCTTGAGTGGCTATCCTTCCTCTCCCTCCTCTCCGAAAAAGGAGGTGCTGATGTCTATCAAAAGGTGAGAGTTATAAGCAAGATATATATCATGTTTATTGCACATTATTTTTCAAAGAATTTTTATTAGAAGACATGCTGGTATCACACATGCTGAAGTTGCACATGTTGGAAATATTTTCATTTTTTCCATACCAACAACATAAGTGCAGTATTACTTCTCTACCTCAAGGTGGTGATATTGAGAAAACAAATTACTTGGACCATTTAGTTTAAAGGATTGCTATATATAGTGAAGTACCTGTATACTTTTACAGAGGAAAGCTGTTTGCATGCATGGTGAATTATTAATAGTTAATATAATAATTAATAATTAATATTAATCATTTGCAATGTGAACTTGAAGAAATGCTGGTTATCCCACTTTAACACCACAAAGAGTCTGTTAATCCTTTCAGTCTGTCATAATCTTAAATTATATACTATCATACTCCATATTTACTACAATATCAGTATATACTGCAGTACTGCTTGGTGAAATAGTATACAATTATTATGAAATATTGTGAATATTGTGATTGTAATTTATTCCTGTGAAAGCAAAGCTGAATTTTCAGCAACCACTCTAGTTTTCAGTGTCACACGATCTTTCAGAAATCATTCTGATATCCTGATTTGGTGTTCAAGAAACATTTATTATTATCAAGCAAACAGTTGTGCTGTTTTGTTGCCTCCTAGTCTCCTATTTCTTTGATGTCTTTCTTTCCTGCCCTCTGCATTGTGCCTCACTCATTTTTCTCCACCTCATGCTCTTGTCTCTGTGTGTCAGGAAGAGCATGTCCACAGAACGCCTGTCCACGGTGAAGAAGGAGATGGCAGACTCCCGCAGCAGAACCACCTCATCCAGCAGCTCAACATGTGGAAAGAGAGACAGGTACCCTTCCATCTAATAAAGTGCATTAAACGACAATGATTTTTCTATACAAAGAGATAAAAGTTCAGTTCTTCTCTTTCCCTCTGAACCTTGAGACTAGTACAAGACTTCAACAGAGCTAAAAATAGATGCTACCTCAGTGACTAATTAGATGACACATCCAGACCTGTGGACAGCAGGGCACCAGGGACAGTGTAAGGGGGAAGAGGTGGACCATACATAGAAAACTCTTTATAAAATACCATTTTGTACCATGTTTTGAGCTAAATCGGCACCATGTATGATATCGCTGTTGTCATTTTCCCACTAATGTGAAATTTTATGAAATATTTGTACAGTATACAAAATGTCAGGGGGCACCTTACTCAAAATTTGAAAACATTTAGCAATAGTTAGGTTACCATTGTGTGTTCTGTTTCATAGAAACAGAGCTCTGACCATGTTTTCTTACTGATATGTTACCTATAGGTACATATACAATATGCAATACTGTTCAAATGTATGGAGACAGTAATTGTAAAAAAAATAAATAAAAAACAATAATACTTTTATTCAGCAAGGATGCATTAAATTGCTCAAAAGTTACAGTAAAGACATTTATAATATTACAAAACATTCTATATCAAATAGCTCAACATTCAATTTTTCTATTCATCCTGAAAAAATCATGCCTCATGTTTTCCAAAAAAATATTAAGCAGCACAACTGATTTCAACATTGATAATAATAGGAAATCAGCATATTAGAGTGATTTCTGAAGGATCACTGAATTAAGCATTAAAAAAATCTTACCAACCCCAAACATTTGAACATTTCTTAGTAAGAAAGATATTTGAAGAGTTCCAATGCAAAAGCCTCTAAAAGCCATCTTGGTCAAAAAGGAGATAACGATACTGAGTGAATGCTCTCCACACATAGTATATGTTCATCAAGTACTTTCACTTCAAATGTGCTAAATCCCAGCCTCAACCCATTCAGAATTACCAGTACTTACATAGAAACCTATACATAGTAGCCAGAAAGAAATGCTAATTTTAAAGAAAAATGTCAGACATACTTAAAGGCTTTTGCATCTGAACTCTTCATTTCAACTAATAAGTAGACTTGTGCATACAGCAAGAAAGCTTAGGAAGAATGTGATCAAATAGTCATAAATAATTTATGGTGTGTATACATGGATTTCCAGTAAGGAAGGTAAACACTGATGTTTAGGTTAGACATCTGTCAATAGAAGTGTTATTGACTGAGATCCTATCAGAGCTGTATAGCAACCACTGGAAAACTAATTAAATTTTCATGAACAGAAATCCATTAACCACATTACCACTTAAATAGTGTTAAATAATTTTTTAAAATAATTTAATATTGGAAAGGAATTACATAAAACTGAATTTGAGTAGAGAAAAATTCAAATAAGCCTTTGTTGTTATCACAAAATATTACTTAATGAGAGCTTCAGGCTATTTGTATGGCAGATTAGACACGTTAGTAGTGTTTTATTTATGGCAGGATGATTGTTTGAGATTAAACTTTGTATGGTGCATGGCAACTGTGCGCCGTCACTTGGTTAACACACTCACCACTGAAACAGTCTCTTGACCACAGAGTGCTTCATATTACTGCACTGAAGCACAGGGGGGTGTGGTCACCCAAAAGGGGCTGTCATGCATGCTGAGGAAGTGGCCTGCCATTGGTTAGTGAGGTCCATGTTCCTGCAGAGCAGAAGTTAACTCAAACAAGGAACTCATTCTTTTGCCTGACGCTTCTGCAAATTCTTGCTAGCACTTAAACGGAATAACGGGACAAACAACATGAAGAGGTCAACCAGGTAAAGCTGAAGTTCTTGTTAAGCGCTTTCAGGTCTTCAAAAGAAAAACTTTGGGTAGTTTTAGGGTGAGGCTCATAATGGAATTGCTTTCAGCTTCCCACAACAAAGCAAACATAGGTAGGCAAACAAGAATATTCTCAGCTTCATGGCTTCTGTAGATAAACAAAGCGAACGCACCTGGGCTGAGTTTGTGTTTTAACTTCCCAAATGGGAACAATAGACTTTAAAAGCATAGATGTCTAGAATCGAACACATGAATTTTGCATAATTGCATATGAATTTTACTTTGCTGTTGCAAGACTTTAGTTTTATGTATTTTAATGCAACATTTTGTGAGTCACTTAACAAAAAAGTGCATGTTTTCCATCTGGCTTTGATTATCATAAACATGAAAGATAGCTATCCATTCAACTTCCATTCAAGTTGAAGATATGTTACATATAATGCATGAGTTTTACTAATTGTTTTAGTGCAATCTGAGTCAGATATTGATTGTTTTTGCCGCTAGGTTGCATGTATTAAACATGGAACACACACACACACACAAAGAGCTGTAAAGGCAAATTAGAGTGAGTGCTTTACAGCAGGAAAGAAAATGGTTTAAAGGACATCATGTCCAGAGAACTTCAACAGAAGCTTTTAGTGAATCACTTGCTTAGAAATTCAGTTTAATCCAAAGAGATACCATGTGTGCATATCTTGTGTGGTGTTTTTAATGCATAAAAGACATGAAATGTCAAATTGGAACACGTCATCAACACTGTGTGTGGTATGGATGGGTGTGCGTGCATAGTCTGTGCATTAGTATAAGGCTTCTTTGAGGTCAAGCACATTAGTGGCACATGCTTACAGCATTATATTGAGTTATGGTTGCTACATAGCCTATAGTGATTACTGGTAAAATGGATTTTTCCAGTACTGTATGTGCTAATGAGAAAATGGCTTTGTTGCCAGGTCAGCTGCCATTTTGTGTGTCATCACCTTAAATCAGGTGTGTGGAGTCCTGAAATGTCCTTATACAATAAGCGTGACGCTGGTTGTAAACAGTTCAAAATGAACACCCAAGTCCAAAAGAGTGTAAAAAGTGATATAATTCATGGTTTAAACTGAATTGTGAAGGTACATGAACAATCCAAATCAAACCATTAAGAAAATGTTTTACCTGTTTTGTATAATATTTGAATATTTACCTAAAATTTCTATTTCCAGAACTCCATGCGGTGACACACATGAAAACTGTTTCTCACATTTAGCCATCTACATGTAAATGGAAAAAATGACAAACAAAATGATAGGTCTCTGTGTTTTTGTTACAGATGCAGTTTTACAGAGAGTTTTACTGAGACAATTCATTTGATACATGATGTTGCAAATAACACTGATTGCCCAATAAAAATTCAAAGAAAAGCAGCTTAGTTTTATTTATATATATATATATATATATATATATATATATATATATATATATAGACACACACATATACATACACATACACACACACACACACACATACAATTATAAAAAATGTAAGAATTTAGTTTCACATCTGGCATTATATGTATGACAGTATTGTATAATTTTGTCTACACCACTCTGAAAAGGGGTTATTAGAGATGAGGCTTGCTTTTGTGTGGCCTGCTTTGCTTCAAGCTTTTCTTTAATAAAGTGTTTGGGTGGTTTCTGCAGGACCGCATGGACAAAGACAGATCATTTGTGGGAGCATTTCTATTCATCCGCACCCACGATCCTTCTGTCTTACCTTTACATAACATGTCATTTTGCCCTATAGAAAGATCCAGTTTTCTAGCCAGAGACACTGATGGCTGTCAATTCTAATCCTCGTTTGGATAGTTGAGTCCTACAAACCTATTCCAGCAAATAGTACCGGATTGATGGTCTAATTTATTGCTTCTCGCTGTCTGAGACAGGCTGTCAATCGTGACAGTCATGCATCAGCAAACAGGAAGTGGAAAGTGGTGGTGTGGTTAGGAAAAGCAGTTACAAAATGCACACACAAACAGAACATGTTTTTTTTTTTTTTTAATTGAAGCCTCCAGTGTATAGCAGTTTTGTTGATTTTTGTTTTCAATGCAAGATCCCCTCCAGTGCTGGAGCCTCTCCAAAAACTGTTTAGTCATGTAAACAGGCTCTGAAACTGCTTGTACTAAAGTTGAAAGCAGTTTTGGGTGACCCTCTGATCCTGTCACTCAGACAGCTCTGTGAGAGGCCACATGAAAGCTGGGTTATGGATGAGCTTAATGAATTAGTCATCCTCTCACAAAGCACAGGTCAAAGACAGCAAACAAAACTTTTCAGAAATGGTTTTTAGAAAGTTTTTGTTTAACTTATGGGGCTTTTTTGTCTGGCTTGTAGTCTTTGAAGGAATGAATGAATAACAGATGTCTCTCTCCTTGTTCTTTCAGCAAAACCAAAGAGTGCACCCTCAATGCTGGTAAGTTTTTGTCTGTTTTTTTTGTTTGTTTGTTTTTTTTTTGGGAAGTAATCTCATTTAATTAAAAACCAGCTCAGAGCTCAGTATCAATAGATGTTTGGTCTTTGGTCTTTTGCCTTTAGTGCTTTATGTGACCACCAAGAACAAACTATCAACTACTTAACAATACACTAGCAACTGCATATCAGTGATGTTAATAAAACACTGCAATATAAATATCAGATGAAAAACTTAAAACTGAAATTCTGCCTTAGCAACTGAAATAAGTTCAAGTTGAAATACTCTTACTAAAACTAAAAAAGCACATAAAATTACTAACACTTACAGATAATTCTACTAATACTACACTAGTAAAGTAAGTTTTACAATAAACATATTTAGTTTTTAAGTACAATATTGCAGTTTCCTTTCCTTTTTTCACCTGTATGTATGTAATATTTGTTAAATCTGTGTTTAACTAGTAATACAGGGAGAGGCTGAGCCCTGTGTTATGGGAAATGACCCTTATAAATTAGCCCGACTGAATCACATTATCCTCTGCATTACAGCTAAAAACCCTTTTGGATTGCCATAATGCCTTCAGTCAGTCTCATTTTGTAATGGGTCTCTAAATGAGCATAGTTCTGTCAGTAGGGCCTGGATAATTTGACAAATCATCCCTAACAAACCATGTTTACTGCTCATTTCTGTTTGGCCACTCACGTTTTGTTCCTCTTGAATAGATGATGGTTACGTGAGGATGTTCATACGTGGACGTCCAATCACCATGCATATTCCAGACCAGCTGAGGGAAAGCTACAGCCTTGACCACAAGGTTGCGCTGCCAGAGCGCAAGCTAAAACTTCAGTGGGTGTATCCTTGCAATTTTCTATTTTTTTTAAAGGTGAAATATCATGAAAATCTGACTTTTTCCATGTTTAAGTGCTATAATCGTGCTATAATTCCATGTTTAAGTTATATCTGCCACACAGATCTAATACAAACATGCGATTTCTTTCCCAGCTGTTTACCTTCAGAGACACAACCAACTGTTTTTGTAACTCGTGTGTTTTTAACATAAATTTGTGTGTATTTGACCGTTTAAGCACAATAAGACATAAGAGAACTTAGTTCAGTTCTCACATGCTGTGTGACAGCTGCTTTCTGTGCGCGTGCTTCGAATGTGTGCGCTCAGAAAACCGTATATTGCCAATAAAGAAAATCAAACAAGTATTACAATAATTTAGCCAATAATGAGAATTAATTTAATGAATGAGTTCCAATTTTTCAAGTTTTATTAAAAATTAAAATGCATCAGTGACTTTAAAGTAAATTTGAGCTAATTTTCTAAATATAATTAAAACCCATTTAAAATGTGACACAAAAGGTGAGGAAGGAAAGGAAGTGTGGCGACCCATACTCGGAATTTGTGCTCTGCATTTAACCCATCCAAGTGCGCACACACAGCAGTGAGAAGTGAACACACACAAACACACTGTGAACAGTTGGGGGTTCGGTGCCTTGCTCAAGGGTCTCACCTCAGTCGTGGTATTGAGGGTGGAGAGAGTGCTGGACATTCACTTCCCCCACCTACAATCCCTGCCGGACCTGAGACTCGAACCCGCGACCTTCGGGTTACAGGTCCGACTCTCTATCCATTAGGCCACGACTGCCCCAAAATAGTGTTGATTTAATAGCACACATCTTTGGTCATTTATTGCAGTCAGTGGAAATGCATTTTGTTTCTTAACTCACTCCATTAGTTACGGCTATAGGGGAAGAGACTGCCGTTCCAACCTCTACCTGCTGCCGACGGGAGAGATTGTGTACTTCAATGCTTCCGTAGTGGTGCTGTACAATGTGGAAGAGCAGCAACAAAGACACTATCTGGGCCATAATGATGATGTCAAGTGGTAAATATACATTATATTGATTTTTAAGAGAATTTCCAAATGCTTTTGGTCATTTAGTGTACTGTTAATGAAGATTAACAGCACTTGTTGAACTACTACAGGAGTGAAATCAGTCCAACGTTGATGTCATGCAGGGAAAAAACACTTCTGATTTCATATGCAGATTATTCTTAAACTAGGTCATTGTTCAAAGGTCCACATAATGTTATCATTGTGCTATCATCTTCATGAGCAAATATTTTGCACTATCATTTAGCAAAAAGAGCCAGTGTACTCAGGAAGTGTTGCTAGTTTCTGAGCAAATTTGCATTTTTAGGGCCAGATTTTGCTTCGCTTAACAGACTCTTATCTTCAAGATAAGCGAATCCCATAGTATATTCAAATACACCTGCAATCAAACCAGATCTCTTCTGCCATCTGTTTTTTTTCCTCTTCTGTTTGGCTGCAAGGCAATGCTTGTACTATTAACCATTCAGAGATTATTTTATGTAGATCTCTTCTGCTGTAACAGAGCTTGAACAGCGTCAACATGCTATTTGTTGTAAAATATTAGTTAATTAGCATTTGTCGCTAATTAAAATAACACTGGAATGCTCTCTCTGTGACTGTCAGAATCCCTGCTGGTTTGCAAAACAGTTGCAGCCTGTTTACTGCGTTTTCTGGGATCAGTCTGCATTCATTTACTGTTCCCTAGTGAGATGGGAAATCTTTTCTGACAGGCACTGATCCTGACAATGTTCTCTTTGCAGTTTGGCCATCCATCCAGACATGGTCACCATAGCAACAGGACAAGTTGCTGGAACATCCAAAGATGGCAAAGTTAGTTCACATTTACATTCTGTAGCAGTATATTGATTTGTTGATCTTGCGGCTTGAACCAGTCCTCTCAGAAACTGCTCGGAAACAAAACCATTGTGCTCATGATCACAATCTACATCAGTGTTTCAGCAATTTACAAAGTGAATTATATTTACTTTATGAATTATAGCCTCAAGAAATGTGCTTTTTAATCAACAGGGATGCATTAAATTGATCAAAATTGGCAGTACAGAAATTTGTTACGAAATAGTTCTGTTTCAAATTAAAGGCTGTTACTTTGAAGTTTTTATTCTTTAAAAAATGATTTGGTTTTCATAAAATATTAAGCAGCAAAACTGTTTTTAACATTGATAATATATAAGAATTGTTTCTTGAGCATCAGCATATTAGATTGATTTCTCAAGTATCATGTTATACTAAAGACTGGAGTAATGATCCTGAGAATTTAGCTTTGCCATCACAGAAATAAATTACATTTTTAAATAAATTCAGATAGAAAGCAGTTATTTTAAATTGTAATAATATTTTAAAATATGACTGTTTTTACTGTATTTTTGATCAAATAAATGCAGCCTTGTTAAGCAAAATAGACTTCTTTTTTTTTTTTTTCAAAAACATTTTAAATTGTAAAGAGTCCACTGAAGGCGAGAGTAGTGATGAACCCAAGTGCAGTTTATTTACAACGTGACATCCAAAATCCAAACATAATCCAAACAGACGAAGACTTGACTTGACATGAAACAGACTTGGCTTGAAACAGGCTTGACATGGAACAGACGTGGCATGGCATGAACAGACTAAACTCACCGACAGCAGGTTACCACATTAATACACGACAAAGCAACAGGGAAAACAACATGGGAACTTATAGAAAACTATGAGGGTCACATGACATGAACAACCAATGAGAAACATGACACATGACTTAGACAACCAATCAGAACATGACACATTGAACAAGGGAACCAAAAGCAAAGAGACATGAGGGCAAGGGAAGCATGACAAACAGGAACCATAACAGAACTTCAAAATAAAAGACATGATAACAAGAACCTGAAACAAAATCCAAAACAGACCTTACATAAATAAGGGCAAAATAGGTAAATAATAAAATATAATTAATTTTAATGGGAATTATTACTTTAATCTGTTGCTCCAATCTTATGCATATATCTCAATCTTTATTCTCCCATCAGGCTTTGCAGCCTCATGTCCGTGTGTGGGACTCTGTCAGTTTGAACACTCTTCATGTGATTGGAGCAGGTGTGTTTGACCGAGCTGTCACCTGCGTTGCCTTCTCAAAGTCGGTAAGCGATCTTTTCCTTTTTAAGTTCTGGATAAATTATCTATGTGATTTGATGCCATACGACATGTGAGAATTTCACAATGGGTGTAGATAATGAATAATTGAACAATGATAAATGGCTGAATGAACAATGGTATTTTACATGGATATAATACCTTTCCTCTTCTCAGAATGGTGGTGCTAATTTGTGTGCGGTTGACGATGCAAATGACCACATTTTGTCTGTTTGGGACTGGCAGAAAGAAAAGCAACTGGCAGAGGTTAAGGTGAGGCAACATGCTGTGTAAAAGAGAGTGTGTGTGTGAGCTGGGAAGACATTATTACAATGCAGCAATACTTTACAAGACTTAATGTACAGATTCCTGGCATAGTGTGTTGTAGTATAATGACTTCCACCTATGAAATACTTCCCTAACATCACTGAGACTCTTTCCTATTATTCAACAGCCACTTTTCACAATCTAATCAATTCTCGATGGATCAAATCAGTCAAATTTTTTTTTTTTAATGTTACATTTCAAGCTGTTTCGGGTAGATTTGAAAGTGTTTAAATTTGTTTAAAATGCTAAAATGATCATGTTTGCACACAAATATGGTTGTTTTAATAGTGTGCAATTGTCATAGATGTCTTTGTGATGTATATGTGCTTACTGGGAAGTAGTAAAAAAATTGCCGCTTCATCGAAGAAAGAATGTCACATTTTGTGTAAAATATCCACTCACAATTTTGCAGTGTTCCAATGAGTCAGTTTTGGGTGCTGTCTTCCACCCCATGGAGGCCAACCTTATTGTCACTTGCGGGAAGTCTCACATCAACTTTTGGACAATGGAAGGGAATACTCTCTCAAAACGCCAGGGACTGTTTGAGGTTTGCAACATTTACTTTTCTGTGTTCCGACAAAAGAACAAAGTCAGCACCGAGTGATCTTTGAGTTGATTGCATGCATGTGAAATTTTTATTTTATTTTGTTTTATTTTGTTTTTTTGTATTTTATATTTTTTTGTAATTTTTTTTTATTTATGTTTTTAATGTTATTTTAGTTTTTTAATTTAATATCATGTTGTATTTTATTTTTCATTTGGAAGTTACAGTATAAATCCCTGTTTATTATTTTTATTTTATTTTAAATCCCTGTTTTTTCTTTTCTTTTTCATTTGGAAGTTGCATTCCAATTTAATTTAATCCCAATTTATTTTAATCCCTATTTATTTTAATACAAAGTCAGCATAGTGTGATGCCCTTGAGTGCATATTTTATTTTATATTTTATTTTTTTATTTTATTAATTTAAGGTTATATTGCATTTTATTTTTCATTTGGAAGTTACATTCTAAATCCCTGTTTATTTTATTTTAAATCCCTGTATTTTCTTTTCTTTTCTTTTTCATTTGGAAGTTGCATTGCAATTAGTGTAATTTTATTTATTTATTTATTTATTCATTCGTTCATTCATACAAACATTCTAAATCCCTATTTATTTTAATAATTAGTGTGATGCCCTTTAGTGCATATTTTATTTTATTTTTGCATTCTAAATCCCTATGGCACATAGTGATTTTATGTAATGTATTCCTATTTTTGGTGTGCTTTCAGAAACATGAAAAACCCAAATATGTACTCTGTGTCACTTTTGCTGAGAATGGTGATGCAATCACTGGAGATTCTAGTGGAAACATCTACATCTGGGCAAAAGGTCAGGAAATAATTATGCTATTATACACGTAAAGTGTTGTGTTTTTTTTAATTTGCTCTGCCAAAATGCTTATCCAGATGGCACATTTTTAAGAAATAAATGACATTTAATCCATGTTTTTATCTACCAGCAGTTAGAAAAACAGTACATCCATCTGTTTAACTGCTGTTGGTGGAGATACTCCCTCAGTGCAGCCTATGATTTGACGATGAACTCTGATTTAAAGGTGGAAACAGGATCAGCCAGGTGGTTTCGGGAGCCCATGAGGGTGGGATCTTCTCTCTGTGTGTGCTGAAGGATGGAACGCTTGTGTCAGGCGGAGGAAAAGACCGCAGGGTGCTGCTGTGGGACCATGATTACCGCAAAAAGAGCGAAATTGAGGTGGAGTTGTTTTCTTGTTCTTACAAAACAAATGAAAGCTTTACTGACATTCATAATGAAATCCAGATAATCATTATTAACGATCGCCATTTACTCTCCAATACAACCTTTATTGTTTTGATGTTATTATATTTCTGTTACTGAAATGTAACCCAGGCATTCATTTGTCTTATTTATTAGATCCAGCACTGAATTCACTCAGTTCAGAACAATTTGTGCTAATTGTGTTTTAGTTGAGATGTACAGATTACATGTTCCTTAATATATTTCTCTCTGGGTAATCAGGTTCCTGAGGCCTTTGGGCCTGTCCGCACTCTAGCTGAAGGAAAACAAGACAAGCTGTTTGTGGGAACAACCCGAAACGCTGTTCTGCGGGGCTCTTTCTCTGGTTCCCTCACTCCCATTGTTCAGGTATATCTGTTATCAGATGATCTTACATTGTCTTTAGATGCCTTTTGGCCTTAATATCTTTGCCAAAAGTCAACAAGATCACAACATTTTTCCTCAGTCTCTTGTAGCCAGACCTTTGATTATAAACAGCATATGCCTTGGACTGTATTGCAGATTATAGTGGCCAAAAACCTCCACCCACTTAAACAGGATGAGACCAGATGTGAGACAGCCACAGTTATGTGTGTTTACATGCCTGATGTGGTTTTTCTAAACTAGATTATACCACAATAATCAATTTTACCTGTCCAGAAGTAATTAGTACAGGGCATGGCCCCCTGGACTGAGACTGGTTATGAGATGGAAATCTGCCATTCTTACCCAGGTCTCTATGTTTTCTGTCTGGGAAAGGGTCACACTGATGAGTTGTGGGGCTTGGATGTGCATCCCAGTACTGAGCAGTTTGTGACATGTGGTCAAGACAAGCAGGTCTATCTCTGGGACACCTCTTCCCATCTGCCTCTGTGGAGCAAAGCCATTGAGGTTTGTATGAACTCTGTGTTTAATTTTGCATTCCTGTAATATGTAAACACAATCAAAAAATGATCTCATCTGCTTTGCAAGTTTTATTTTGCATAGTGTATGTTCACTTTGAGGACAAATGATGGTTTTAGACGTTTTTAGAATGTTCTGCTATGGATAAAGATTTTACATTTTTATTTTTTAGTATTTATATTAAAATATGAAAAACCAAATGCATATAATAATAAAAACAATAATATGTAATGTAACATGAAATAATGTAATATAACATGAAAAAAATATTATATTTTTTAAATTTCTTTAAATTGGATAAAATATATATTTTTAACATTTATTCATTTTTATTGTTTATTAATATTAAAATATAAAAATTAAATGCATATATTTTAAAATGTTTCATATTGTTACGTTATGTATTATAAAATGTTATTTTATTTTGTATAAAATATATTGGTAATTTTTATTGTTTTATAATTTTATTAAATGATAAAAAAGGCATATATTTTATAATACAGTTATTATAAATATAAAAAATAATATTTTGTGTTTTACATCGATTTTTTTATTATTTATTTATTTTTTTATTCTAGGACCCTGGTCGTTCCGTTGGATTTCATCCCAGTGGTGCTGTGCTTGCTGTGGGCACCATGACAGGAAGGTATGATCGATTGGGGAACTAAAAGTTTTGACTTCGTTCATTTCTTAACTTTGTATTTAATTTAAAATATTGTAATTTTGGACTAATTTAGTACCTGAATATTAAATCCTTTTTTTGCTGTCTTACAGGTGGTTGGTGCTGGACACTGACACCCGTGATCTTGTCTCTATGCATACAGACGGCAATGAAATGATCTCCGTCGTTAAATATTCTCCAGGTGTGTTTAATGTTCTTTTGTGGTTTTAGCCATTAGTCACAGCTATTCCTCACATTTTAATATTTTAAAATATAATTTATTCCGGTGATGGCAAAGTCAGCAGTCATTACTAATTTTCGGCAGCCATAACTGTCTTTACTGTCACTTTTCATTGACTTAATGCATATTGAATTGAATTGATAGTGTATGTGTCCAAAATTAACACTCACCTCCTCTCTGTCTCATAGATGGGGCGTACCTGGCTGTGGCTTCCCATGACAACTTTGTTTACATCTACTCTGTTACTGAGAACGGCAGGAAATACAGCCGAGTTGGCAAATGCACTGTGAGTTTTAAAGGCAAATACATCCCAAATATGTTTTTTTCATTATAATTACAGACCATCAGCACTCATTTAATACTGTGTCTTGCATCCGTAGGGACACTCCAGTTTTGTCACTCATCTCGACTGGTCCACCGACAGCCAGTTTATTGTAACCAACTCAGGCGACTATGAGATCTTATTCTGTGAGTTACTTTCTCACCTAACACCTTCATCAGTAAATGAAGCTCAGATGTCATTGTATTAATAGCTGGTTATATGTGTCCTGTTAAAAAGGGGAAGCATCCAGTGGGAAGCATATAACTAGTGCAGATGCAGTGCGCAATCTAGAATGGGCCACTTCCACCTGCGTGCTGGGTTTCAGTGTGTTTGGTAAGACACACTTTACATAATATGGAAAAAAATCTATTTCTTAAGTATCCATTTAATAGTTTTTTCTGGAAATGGTGATATAGTGTTTTCTGGATATTATCAAGTTAATAGATTTTTTTTTTTTTTTCCTCTACTTGTCCCATTTTATTTTTTTCAAGGAATCTGGCCAGAGGGTGCTGATGGCACAGACATTAATGCTGTATGCAGGTCACATGACAATAACCTTCTTGCCTCAGCTGACGATTTTGGCAAAGTGCACTTGTTCTCTAACCCCTGTTCCCAGCCAAGGGTGGGATTTTTTTGCATTTTATTTATTAATATTGGCCATACAATCAAATAATACTTTATAAAACCGTTTTTCGCTTCTTCCACAGGCTTCCAGCCATATCTATGGTGGGCATAGCAGCCATGTGACCAATGTTGCCTTTCTCCATGACGACAGTCATCTAATCTCTACTGGTGGGAAGGACACCAGCATTCTTCAATGGGTGCTGGCTTAGTCACCTCTGAGCCATCCTGCTGCAACCTCACTGTAGACTCCTGCCCACTAGAGGGCAGCACTGTTGTGCCTAATTCCCTTCTCTGCTGTCCTGTTTACCTGTATTGTGTACTATGTTATTAGGTTTTGCATTACGTGCTGGTACAGAGTCAGTTTTGTCTCTGGTCCAGATGTAATTACCGTGATTGTTTGAGGGGTAGAGGCTGAGCTTAAATCAGTGCTAATTGGCAAACTCTAGTCTAAAGTGAATTGTACACTATGCTGAATGACCACCAGAAGGAGCTCTGGTGAAAGAGAAGAAGCATGTTGTCTACTGTTGACACTATTTAAGCCTATTTAAAGAGTTTTAGCTGCTATTTGTGTTGCGGAAGCCTATAGAAATATATAATGCTGTCACTTAGTGGAGGTTGTATTTTAATATTGGAAGTACATAATAATGTTGTGGCACTTGGCTTTTGATGCATATCTAGGGGTGAACTTAAGCTGTGCTTTGCCTTTTATTTGTTAATAAAGTTTCTCATATAGCAATGAATGTCCTTGAAATCCTTAAAGGGTTGATCTGATTTCAGAATATATATATTATATATATGAAGAGTTTATTTGCAAAAACAGATAACTTTTTGTGATAACGTATTTATTTTGTTTTGTGTTAGCTGTTTTTTTTTTTTTAAAGTTATTTAATCAAAAAAAGCCAACTGCAGTTTGATAATTGGAATGCAGAATAAAAAAATATGATTTTTGAAAATGTTTAAAAAGGAGTTCTTGCTGTTTTTGCAAATAAACTCTTCATATATATATATATATATATATATATAATTCTGACTTAAATATTCAAATTAAATAATTTTGAATTTATTTAAATACTATCCCCTGGTTTCACAGACAAGGCTTAAGCCTAGTCCTAGACTAAAATGTAAGTCTGAGCTGTTTCAACTGAAAGCAACTTGCACTGACTGATCTTAAAATATATCAGTGCCTTTGTTTTGTCTCAAGATGCACACCAGTAATGTTTTTTTCTAAGCATGTTTATAAAAATTACTTAAATGTCCTAACTGAACTATGGCCTAATCCTGGCTTAGTCTAAGCCCCGTCTGTGAAACCGGGCCTATATATTTTACTATATATTATATTTATAGATAGAAATAGAAACGACTTAAATTTATCTAAATTATAAATATATTATTATTAGTATAATTAATATTATTATTAGTTTTATATTAAAACTAAGTAACTTAATTAAAATACTAAAAATATTCAAATTAAATAATTTTGAATGTATTTAAATACTATATATTTTACTATATATTTATTATATTTATAGAGAGAAATATATAAGTGTGTGTTTGCACGCGCATACATTTGCATATGTCTGTGTGTGTGTGTATAAAATTAAATAATTACAATTAATATATTTAATTTTTTATTTCAATTAAAATTTCAAAATTTTTATAATTAAAATATTTAATTTACTTTTAATATCTAATTTTAAAAAATATAATATGCATGTTTATATATTTTTAAAAAATAATATATAGATTCAAAATTATTTGATTTTAGTTTCTAATGTAATCATATGTATACAAAACATGTATATAATGTATACTAAATTAATGAAAAAAAATTATGTGAAATATTATATATATAATCACACACACTACCATTAGTACCATTAGCCTCATATATATATATATATATATATACATATAGTAGCTTACATAGATACCATAACTGTTATTTGTTATTAACAAAATGACAAGAGTAAAGCTCTGTTGCTGTTTTCTTTAGTACATGCTATTCTCCTAGTAGAGATTTATTTCGGAATATGAACTGTATTTACAGCCAACATTTACATGGAGACTGTCAGAAAGGTCATTGGCTAAAACCTTCAAACATAAACAGCCACCTGCATCGTCTACAATTTCAAGTGTTGACATTCTGGCCAGAACATAAACTCTGCAGTCTGTATCTGGCCCTATTTGGGGCAAATAATACTTATTTTTTTCATAGTTATTTGGTGTTGATTAAAGTACTTAGTACTTTCACCTCATTCTACGTATGTGTGTGGGTACATAAATGGACTGTCCTAGTAGTTCCTGGAGGTATGAATTGTTTTTTTGCAGTGGCAATTGATGAAATTGCAGAACATCTGCCTTTCCTTTTCTTTCTTAGCTCTCTCTAATCATACTGTAAGTGTCTTTGGTATTGAATGGGGAAAGTTTCAGCAATATTCTTTACACCCCTCCACTCTTCTACGTTATTACAGCTGAGCACAGCATGGAGGCAGAGTGAGCTCTGGCATCAGTTTACACTAGAAAATGCCTGTCTTTTAATTTCCGATTTTATCTGACGATTAATATTTAATTGAGCATTGCAGCAATCGAATTCTCTGATGTCCGCTGTGCAACAAGCTGGCATGCCTTTATCTTGACATGCTTCACACACTACATCCTAGAATGAAAAGAAAAAATATTCCTAACATTAACAGCAAACAGCATTCAAAGAGGAAGTGCAAATCTTGGATAATTGGTTGCTCAGCAACGACACAGTAGATATTGGCTTTTATAACCCTCGTGTGTGGGAGCGCTAATCTACAGCTCTCCAGCTGCTGAATGGAGGGGGAAATAATATCTGCTTCTTAGCGAAATGAAAAGCTTTTCCCTCTTCTTTTTAGACAAACACTTCTTGAGAAAAATTAGCCGGATGGAGTTTGCTCTACCGCTGTGATGAGCAGCTACGTCAAGTGTTTTCAACCCGAGATTAAAGCCAATGGGAGCTCAAAATAGACCTGCTTTTAAGACATAAAATGTGGAGGCATTTGTCCAATAAATGTGTTGTGCCTAGTTTTATCCCCTTTGCTTTTTATATTAAAAGAAAAAAAATGTGCCAAGATGTCAAAAATTCATCAGTAAAAACAGGATTTTTTTTTTATTACTAAGCGGCTCTCTAGAATGCTTGATTTTGATTGGTCAATCGTGCCACCCAGCGGTCTGACATTTCCTAATGTTCCACATCACCCATTGCAATGCTGTGTATCAATCCGCTCAACCAGGTAACTGAAACTGGGGTTACTGGTGCACTCAAGTCCTCCTGGGAAGTTATTTAGGAGTTGGCTAGTCGTAACGACATCAGGTGGGTTCAAGTCACTTTGGTCAGAATAAGCTGGTGATTTAACTTTTCTTCATAACATTTTTTTATGTAGAAAAGTTGTGCAAATCATTGTGGTTTTGCTTTTTCTGTTTTTATTCAATTTATGAAGGTGATGTAAACGAATCATTATATATTCTATGGCAATTATACAATAATATAATATTTTGTATATGCAACTTATATACACTGAACAAAATTATAAACGCAACACTTTTGTTTTTGCCCCCATTTTTCATGAGCTGAACTCAAAGATCTAAGACTTTTTCTATGTACACAAAAGGCCTATTTCTCTCAAATATTGTTCACAAATCTACCTAAATCTGTGTTAGTGAGCACTTCTCCTTTGC
>JAFVLL020038487.1:0-12028 GCA_021397915.2 Tor tambroides | reverse complement strand
CTTAATTCTTGTTTTTGAAACAAGTCACCAAGGCTACATTTATTCAATTATTTGGCAAAAAAACAGTAAATACAGTAATACTGTGAAATACTATTACAGAATAACATTAAAATAATATTATTAAAATAGATATTTCCTATTTTAATATATTTTAAAATGCAATTTATTTCTGTGATATCAAAGCTGAATTTTCAGCATCAGTGCTCCAGTCTTTAGTGTCACATGATCATTCAGAAATCATTCTAATATCCAGATTTGGTGCTCAAGAAACATTTCTTCTTATTATAAATGCTCAAAACTGTTTTTGCTTTCCGTATGTATATTTTTTTTTAAATAAGGATGCACAACCACTCAAATGATCGGGCTAAGTAAAATGAAGAAAAAAAAAAACATTCAGCAAGAAAGTGACAGTAAAGACATTTATAATGTTACAAAAATTATATTTCACATATTTTTTTTTCTATTCATCAAAGAATCCTAAAAATATATCATGTTTTCCACAAAAATATTAAGCAGCAAAAACAGTTTTCAACATTGAAAATAAAAACTATCACTGATAAAAATGCACCTATAATAATTACAAATTATTATAATTACAAAAGAGTAATGACTGCTGAAAATCCAGTAATATAATAATCTTAATAATTCCAGAATTTTATTTATAATATCTGAAATATTATGCAATAACAATATCACACTTAAACACTTCAAAGGAGACACAACACATCTAATTGTGGGAAGTCACAATGCATTTGTCGGGTTTCCTAGCAGCAGTGAGTAACGTCAGATGTTTTATTCTGGAGTGGTGTGGAGCGTTGGATTGTGCTTGTGACTGGCAGGTGACTCTGACAGCGGGTGAGAGATAGCTATCTTGGCAGCGGTGCACTGCGCCAGTCAGTACGTTGAGGGGAGATTGAAATGACAGAGGTCCACAGAGTGAGTGGTGAAACACGCGCCACATAATGAAATATTCAGTCGGGGTGTAAAAGCACTAAATGCTTTCACTGTTATTAGCACCTGCACACAGCCTGATATCATCTCATGCAAGCATGCTAATTGACATTTCTGATGTGATATTTTAGCAATCGAACGCGTCAGAGGATCGTGTAACTGAATTAACCTGCTTAGGAAGGTGAGAGAGAAAAAGAGGAAAACGGTAATTATGAGGTTTTGTAATATGACCAGAATTTCCACATTTTTACTTCCACACATCCATTATTGAAGTTTGCATGTGCAGTATTTGAAATTTGGCTTCAGATGTCAGTGCAGTTATTTTAAGTTTAAATTAATTTCCCAGAATATTATCTGACGTTATGCAAATATGGAAGGTGAAGCAGAGGTCCAATCATTCATTATTAGTGTGATTAACAAGGGGCTAATGCAATTTACAAACCTCATTTAGTGCTGTGTTAATTATAGCGTGTTACAGAACAAGGCATAACAGGCACGGTTTTATGTCGTCAGTTAAATTACATCACATGCATAAGATAAAATAATGCACCCTGATGTTAATGAATAAATAGCTATTCATTGCATTGATAAATCCTGCAATTTATTGAACGTCTTCCATACTTAAGCTTTGGATGTTTGTAAGTGTTATACAGTAAATCCACCCTCCCTGAGTTGTTTCATATATTAACATTTTATTTGTCAGATATATATATTATCAGACAAGACTGGTTTAAAAAAAAATATAGGCTTTCATGTTTTTTGTTTGTTGAAATCCTTTGTAAATGGTTGTTAATCTGTGGATGATATTATCAGCAATAGCTGGGTCGATCAGGCTCAGAGAGAGAGCATGTTCCCCTGCAGCCACGTCTCAGAGATGGGGCTTTGTTGTCTGCCCTGAGGCCATTTCCTCAAAGGCAGCCTTTTGGCCTGTCTCAGGCCTGGTAACGTGCTGCACGGTGGGTTTTAGTTGACAGGTTTTTTTTGCATTTACAAGAGTTCTGTGGTTTCTCTTAAAAACTGTGGTTTAACAGCCAAAAAGGAAAAAAGTTAATCATTCTTTTTTGTTATTTTTATACCAGTATATGTTATCAGTATATGAAATTCACTGTATGTTACACCAGTAGTTGTACAGTATTTATGTATTTTTTAATTTTATTATTATTATTTTTGGTGGTGCTTCCACCTCTTGCAAATAAAACCATACCTATTTTTTGTGCTTTAATGTTAATTTTCACAGCATTTACAGGGATCCCAAACAGGTCTGTTGACAGTCATTAGGAAATATGATGGTTACACAATTAGACATTTAAAGGCATTACAATATTAATGAATTTATATTGTCAACTTAATCATTACAAATATGTTGTAACTATTTAATATACGTCACACATCCCTAGTTGTTATTGTACTAATTTACAATTATTGGACCGTTCTAAGACAATATATTTTATCTGCATAAAATTGTACAACAAATGACTAAATGTTTACGGAGACAGCAGATGTTAGTTTTCTGGTTTTAAGAATATTTTCAAAAAATGAAACATCACATTTGCAATAATTCATTTAGAGTTGATTTTTTTTTTAAATAAAAGAGTATGTTTATATGAAATATTTTAAGAGATCATAGGTTTATACATGTATATATTTCTTTTCCTCTGTATGGAGAATATTAAACGTGCAGACGTGCCCATGTTGAATACTACCAAGAAATCTGTATTTGAGACAGAGAATGCAACAATAACAAGCTCAAAATGGCATTCCACAATTTTTTTGAGTTGCTATTCATATTAAACATCCCCAGACCAGGCATCAAATGAACATGGCCGCACATTTAGTTTGTGAATTCAGTTTTTCAGTTGTATAGTTCTGCTACCAAGCTGTTTAGAAAGCTTTCAAGGGGATTGAATGCGAGCTGTACCCAAGTGCTGGAACTTCCTTCACGGTCAACATGCCCCTCAGATCAGCTTCTGCAGGATGCGCTGATATAGGTTAGCCTGTTTGGACGTGACACGCTGCTGAAACATTAATGGCCTTCAGTTTGGGGGAGCAAAATGTGATTGGGCAAATTCCTAAAATATTTAAAGTGCGGCTCTGTTAAAGCTTTTACCGTTGGACGCATCACGTCAGGAGTGATGCGGAGTAAAAGCCGGTAATTGGCGTTCCATTCTGGTGCCACTCAGTCACTGAAGTGCTCCGGCTCCATCTCTTCCACTCCAGTGCTGTCACCGGCGCGGACGCTTTGATGACTCCGCATTCTTGGCAGCCCGGAGAGAGCTGCCGTTATGATGGAGTCCAATGCACAAATTCAATCTGACAATGACAAGCCATGTCAGCACAGGCCTGTTTACTGCTTATTTATTGTCAATAGACGTCTGGTGAGATGTGCTGAAAGTTTGTCCTTTGACAAATGTCACAATTAAGCCCAGAAGATAAATTCCCACTGTCACATTTTTTTATTTTTTTTACTAACCTGCATTTGCAAATAAGGGCAAGCTTACATGTTTTCTTCTCACACGTTTTCTCCTCCTTATGCTCTATTTCAGACACGACCCTCTACTCGTTCCGGGAAATGAGCAGATTGAGAACATGGATGCTAATGTGAAAAGATACGACTCTACCGGAATGTTTCACTGGTGTCCGTCCAAAGATATTGAGAAGGTCATTCTGGTAGGTATCTTCATTACTGTAGCGTTATTGCCAGTTTTAATGCGTCTTAAAAGTGCTTTACAAAATTTTCAGGTTAAATACTATCTTTAATCAGACAAAAACATCCAAGCACCACCTAGTCACATGAATGTTGTGTCGGTCTCTTTTTTTTTTTTTTTTTGTTCAGAATTTAGCACATTGACAAATCTTAAGAACTATAAATGACAAAATGCTGTTTTTATTAACATCCTATAAAATTCTTCCTCAGCACTATGATGCATCACCCTAAATAAATCAGAGTAACAACTAAAAAATATATACCACACTAATAACATTTAGAAATGATTACAATGTAATTTCTAACTTTTTTGTATCCTACCATTTAAATGCAATGCAAAAAACACAGAAACTGTTTGCATTGAATTGCATTATCAATATCATGATAAAAATTTAATACTGAATCAAGTATTATTAAAGCTTGCAATCATGAAATCTGAATTGCTAGGTAATCACTATTTTATATATATATATATATATATATATATATATATATATATATATATATATATGTATGTGTATATATATATGTATGTATGTGTATATATATATATATATATATATATATATATATATATATATATATATATATGTGTACATATATGTGTGTGTGTATATATATATATATATATATATATATATATATATAATATTTTTTTTTTAAATTTATTTAAACAAACAATAATTATAATTACAATAATTTACAACAGTATTGAATTTAATATTAAATTTGTCTAGTATCACAATTTGGGAATCACAATTTTACTGACATCACTGACTCCTCAAAGGACCCAAGTAAAGTTTTAAATGTTTGAGGAGTGTGACATTTATTTCACTCTTGTCTCTTGTTCACAGTGAACTTACATGTTTGCACATTTAGAACCATAATAACTGAGTCATTTAGATGCATGCAAACATTAAAATGTGTTTATGAAACTAAAGGGAAATTTCAGAATTATGCATATGTATGTTTATTATTAGAATATGAATGCAATTTTGAACATTGTATTTTTCCCCTATGATCGAAGTAATGAAAAACATCACTAACCTTTTTGCTCATGTTATGTATTATTTGCCTTGAACACAATGAACTGAAAGTCAATATTTTAAGGTCAAGGTGTAAGAATATTAAATGCAATTATTTATTGATTTTAATTTATTTAATGACAGTATTTTGGGGTAAGTATATTTGCTTTTACTAAATGAATTGAATTTTGAGTATCCTAAACAGATGTATTTTACTCACTTAAGCCCTATTCGCACGGGATTAGTATTATCTGGGGACCATGTGTGATTTTGAAATTATCCCCCCACATCTGAATTTCTTGTGGTGCATTCGCACGGGATAAGCGAAGCCTGTGATTTTACTCGAATTTACTGACTTATCTCCCGGATCCCCGGATGTCAAGGCTTTGAGAGTCCCGTTCTATGGTCCAGTTAGATGGATTTAAAAAAAAAAAAAAAGAAACTAATATAGTTTCGTGCCCTATGTCATTTACATTTCACCAGGTTAAAGTAATATCTCAAGCTTTATGCTTGATTTATTTGTAACACATTAACCTCAAAACCTTTTCAGCTTTCTCTTTCTGCAAATTGTACGGTGTAGCGATATATGACAGCACCCAAAATACTATCAAACACTCCAATGCAGCTCCATTCTTCAAGAAAGATGGATAAAAAGGCGCACAGGAAACAAAAAACTTGAAAAATGATATACGACCAGGCAAATGCGGGCCAAATCACAGAGATGCCGATTCGCACGGGACTAATTTTACCACAGGACCTCGGTGTTCGGCGAAATATGGTAGGTCATTTGCGGGGGAATTTTTACTTTACAAATTACAGACATGGCCGATTCGCACGGGGTTAAGATCACAGACAACCTCCGCAATTATTACAAATGACTGGAGGTCACCAGGTAATACTAATCCCGTGCGAATAGGGCTTTAGACACTGTTGACGATGTTTGATGATAATGTGCTTGAACATGCATAAATGCTGTTGCCATTTTCTACAATGATATTGTTTCCTCTCTTTAATTATTATTGTTGTTTAATTTGTTTTTTCTCACAATTCCATATGGTGTTATTCAAACTTAATTGCTATTATGCGATTACATTTCACTCAACTAAATACAACATTTACAATTTCTGCCCTTTTTCATTTTAAACGATATATAAACTATTCCTGTAGCTCATGTTGTTTTTGTATGGATGGCAGTACATGAGCTCTTATTCTATTCTTGCTGATGAGATTGTAACTGTCGTGTTTGTTTCTGGCTTTTTCACCACAGACACGCAGCGAGGCCTCCATGACGGTTTTAAGTGGACATGTAGTAGTCTGTATATTTGGAGATGTCACGTCAGCTTTAGTGGGGCTTCGAAACTTGGTGATGCCTTTGAGAGCAAGCAACTTCCATTACCACGAGCTGAAGCCCATCGTGTTTGTGGGCTCATTAGATTATCTGAGAAGAGAGTGGGAAACCCTTCACAACTTCCCTAAAGTCTCCATCTTACCTGTGAGTACACGCATTGAAAATGTAGAAGTAAGACATTACCGGCTTTTTGCATTGAAAAGTGCCACCACAATTTGTTCTCAAGTGTTGATGTTCTGGTTTCTCTTGGCCGTGTGAATCTCAGGCTTTGCTTCTTGCTGTAGTACGTGTTAGCGTTAGCTTGACTGTGTATGAAAAACGAAGTTGCCGTCAGCAAAGGCTAGCCTTTTAGATTAGACCACATCTCTTCTTCCCTCAGCACATAGTTAGATCAGCTGAATGTCACTGCCTTTAGAAAAGTAAATACTTGTTAACTAATTTCCCTGAGCTCCTGCGCCATCTTTAATTTGTTTTCCCCTTTCTTCCTCTCTCCCCTCTCTCTCCGCTGAAGGGTACGCCATTAAGTCGAGCTGATTTAAGGGCCGTCAACATCAACCTCTGTGACATGTGCGTTATCCTGTCAGCCAATCAGAACAATATCGACGATGCTTCACTGCAGGACAAGGAATGCATCCTGGCGACTCTTAACATCAAATCTATGCAGTTTGATGACAGCATTGGGGTCTTGCAGGCTAATTCCCAAGGTAAGGAGTGGCCAAGAATACTTTGGTGCATAGAGACTACTCCTCAAGAGCTTTAGACTGTGAAACCAATCATTTACTGTGTGCTTTCAAAGACAACAAGGTCCAATTATATGCCCAAATGGTTTAATAAAACAAAGGATAAAAGCATGACTCATGTTACATATGTTTGTGCATCTAGAAACACAATAACTAGACACTTTATGCAAACATTAAATAATTTTGCATTTCATGCATATGCATGTTCATTATTAGTATACGCATGCAATTCTGAGCAAGTGTGTATTATATCCTTCCCTTGTAATCAAAGCTCTGAAAAAAAGCATCCCTAACGTTTTTGTGCAGATTGCATATTTGCCTCCAATTGCTGGACCGCGGCAGATTTGTTTGCCGACAAATTGACTCGAACAGATTGTTTATGCATTCAGATAAACATGTAACCCTCTTGTGCCCATCAGGATTCATCATCATTAAACAGACTGTACAAATCAGCAGCTTCACTTTCTCAGCTGCTCTTCATTACGTAAATTACACACACTGCACAAGCTGGCCCACAACAATTAACATTTCAACCATTATTGAGTATCCACTTTTTGCACAGAAAGATGGATTTAAAGCTTCAGAATGACAGCTTTTAGATGAAACGTGTCCATAATTGTCCCAAAGCCTCATGCTGAACAGTGTGTAGTAGTGATGGGAAGAGCACATCCCTCTGTGTTGGATGATTATAGCTTTTAATCATACTGTTGAAGAATATGTTATCAGGCACAGAAGGAATCTGTTTGCCATATCTGTGCTGATTTTGGGGAATTCTGTGGATTTAAACATTGTAAAGTGTATTAAGTGAGAGTACTGCACCCTTGTTGGTGACTGAACACATAATCAAATTAGCCAAAGTATTAAATAAAATTGCAGGAGAGGCAGGGGATGTGTAGAAATTTGTGACTGATGGGCATTTCTAGTTCTGTGGAAATCTATGCACTGATTCCATGCGGGCCTGGTCATTACTATGCTCTCAATTAATTTAACTCAACATCTGGCATGATCAACAGCAGAGCAATGGTGTGTAATAAAGATTTATTTCAATAACACTGAGCATATTAGAACATATTATATCCCACAATGAACAGTTTTCTTGTTCTCAGATTATTCCCAAGTAAACATTTGCACCAATAGAAATAACAAATGATTCATTTTTCTTCCAGATTGTAGTTCCAACTGGGCAAACATACAGTTATTTATTATTCTTAATCTTATTAATGTTACATGATTACACTTCATAATTTAATTTTCTTTAAGGCAGAAGGATCCATATAAGAAATGTATTAAAAAAAAAGGATTGTATTGAAATCTTTATGAGATAGAGGTGTAACAAATTACATCATACCACATCATCTCTGTAAATATTCTTGCCCTCAGCACCTTGTCCTTTCAGTGAGGCTCGTTAAACTTGTGCAGAAAGTGTTATTGAATAAATCAGCTAGCCTTTTGCCAGGAGAAAGTACTACACAGGGCACTACTAGAAGTGCTTTAAGGGTTTTTGAATAAAGTACACAAAGTCCAAGCTACATAATGCATTACCATTGAAAACTACAACACAAGGCAGAATTTAGAGCATGACTTTAAGGTTTGTGTGTATGTCTGTTTGAAGGGTGTATAACTTTATGAAGTGTGATTGATGTGCAACAATAAACACACATTTGCACAAGACCAAGTGAAATGTGGTTAGGCTTGAAATAATGGCCTTAAATTAGATTTGTTTTTGTTTTTTTTGTTAAATGTTAAAAGATAGTAGACAGTTTTAACATGTTTCAATTATATTGGGATATTTCTGTAAAAAAATAATCAAAATAATCTGTATAAACTACTGTAAACACAAACAATCTTTTTCTGCTTTTCAATTCTGGAAATGCTGTCCTGGAGATGGACTTCAATATTGTTGCTTCATTGACAACTGTCTTTAATATCACAGTCTCAAACATAATATCTTTGTTTGGAGATGCTCAAATATGAATATTCACTTAACGTTAATTTTGTCAGCTGTGTGTGCTTTTTTATTAGTCTTAGTCCTGTGTCAAATGTCCTTTTTAGTTTTTATTAAATGTAGTCAACTTGTAGTTGTTGTTGTTGAATTTTTGTCTAGTTTTAGTCAATTAAATCTGTCACATTTTAGTCATGTTGCGTAATTGTTAAACTGATAATCACAGTTAGTTTGCTCAAAATTATAATCATGCCTGTCATGACTTTTGATTATTATTGATTAATTGTTACAGAATTATTGCACTTTTATCTAAGCATGTGCATGGTTTATACACTCTCTCAAAAGCTTCTTTCAAAAGCTGAAACAGTGACATTGCTAATATTAATTCCAAAAGTTATATTAATGTCTTATTAAAACAACAACAACAAAAAACTTTGTATTGTGGTACTGAAGTTGCTTAAGTGCATTTATCAAGCAACCTCAATTGCAAAGAGTATAGATTGGATTTTTTTTGTTTGGATTTTTTTCGGTTTAGATCTACAGTCACTGAGAAGGTTTGATGGCAGTTTTTTTGGCAGAAATTTTTTTAAACTCCATTTTAGTCACATCAACGATATTGTATGTTGATTTAGTCAGTTAATGTTTAATTATTCACTGTTGTTTTGTCTTCGTCTTGTCGTAGTCATAAAATAAATATATTTTATTATGATTTTGTTAATGAAATTAACAATAGATTCAGTCAGTATTCTAATATCATGACTCAAAATACAGGCACAAACCAGCTGTTTATTCATAGAGATCAGAATATTGTCTTAATCTGGTTATGACAGAATATGACCAAATTCTGATTAATATCAGAATATTCTTACATGTATATTTGATATTCATGTATATTCAGAATAATCTTGCATTGAATTGTTCAGAAGATTTACAGTGTAAAATACCAATACCAAAAAAGAGTGAGAGAGAGAGAGAGAGAGAGAGAGAAAAGGTACAATCAACAGTAACATTGCTCTTGTTTATTGGTATTCAATTGCTCTTATTTATCAGCTGATGCTAAAATGCTTTTCAGTATGCCAGATGGTCGACTCTGACTGTCACTGCATATCTGATGTCTTCACAATTCACACAACAGGAGACGGGATTATTCTCTGCACATTTAAGACAATGTCTCTGTTGTATATTCTTTTGTTTAGAGCTACAGAGAGAGCTAGTCTATTGAACTTCCCCATTGAGAAGAAGGACAACCCCTGTACAGAATCCTGCAACCCTTTGAAAACTTTGTGACCTGAATCTTTTCCCCGCATTATGTTTGTCACTGTAAAAACTATACGCTTGCATTTTTCTCCATTCGATGGATGTCAAAACAGGGCCAATGCATTATGCATATAGCATTACTGATTTAAAGTGTTTACTTGTCAGCTTGAGGAAATGCAAAAGTGTCAAGTCATGTGACTTCATACTCTTGTCACTCCTGCTTGTATTTCATGGCATTTCACATAAAAGGTTTTCAGGATCCACTTCACCAGTTTTATGGTAACAAAATGAACAGCATATAAAATTTATACCTGCTAGTTGATGGAAGGCAGCAAATGCTAAATATGCCTGAGCTGACCCTTAAAAGCGGAGGATCTGTATTTCACTGTTTTGGACTGGCGTGACAGTCCGCTCGTATCCTGCCACCACAAACTCTACTATATGTTCACTACTTTTAGCATTATACCAAGAAAATCTTATTTGCATGGCCTGACTGTTATGCTGCTGGTTTGGTCACCATTGCAAACCTTGAATCCGTTTTGGCACCATAAGCAGGGTAAAATGTGACAGTCTCTTTCCTCTTTCTCTTCCAGGTTTCACACCTCCAGGGATGGACAGGTCATCTCCAGATAACAGTCCAGTGCACGGCTTAGTGCGGCAGGCATCCATCACCACAGGATCAAACATCCCGATCATAACTGAACTCGGTGAGACGCGACTGCACTCATACTGCTTACATGTCAAAGTCAAGTGTGATTAGAATCTAAACTCCCGAATCAAGCCACACTGATGTGTTCCTTATGAAGTGTGTGTCTGTGATGTGTGTAATGGCGCACCTGAATATTTCACCGACTTGGTCAATGTCGCGTCCTCATCAGTTGTGCCTTTAATGCACTGGAAGAGACCTAGTCTTGTAGGGAGAGAAAAAAAACTTGTAGTAGCAAAATGGATCCATTTATAAATAACAATGAGGGTGGCACTATTCCCATGGTGGGGGGACTCATGAAAGTTTTAGATCTCAGAGGGCACTAAAGCACCAGAGACCAGTCGCTCCAACTCTCCACTGACCCAATTACAGCGAGTTACACTAGAAAAGCTGCGAAAGAGAAAGGGCCTCACAGACGCTTAAAACTTCATGCAAAACACACGCACACATACACGTATGTACTTCTGTCCGCTTAACACTAGATCCAGAAGTCCTCCTCTCTGGGGGGTTGCAAAGTCCTACATCTTGGAAACATGGGGCCTGATTTACTCAAGGTTTCTGGCATATTGGTAGAGGTGAAACAAATATTCAAAAAAGAAGAAAGAGCAACTCAAGAATAATCAGTATAATCTTATATGAAAGCTCTCCATATCATCTGTCATTAAAGACATTGACTAATACTTGACATTGACTAATTTAAAAGCGAGACTTTGACTTTGAGTTGAGAGGATGTTTTCAGCCTCTTGGCAATATCCTTCTGTAATTCAAGAAGTAAGAGCTGGATTTTCAAGCTAATAATACTCTCAAGAATTGTAGACATTATAATAGTGTAGTTAACATGAGTTGCATTGTTTATAGTGATGTGAATTGGTCGTTCCTTAAATTTATGATTTCCTGTGAATATTCATTGCTGACAGGAAGCTAAATCTAAAATGTTTTTATGAGTGTATATATATATATAGACGGTTTCAACGGCAACAACATAAACAAACGTTACTGCGCATGCGCGCTTTTGTGGCCCTAACTTAACTTCCGGTAGACATCCAAATAGAAGCAATAACAACAGCTAAATCCCTCTAGAGTAGATTATTTTTTGATAACAAGCAAAATATGTTTGCTGCGTAAATCAGACGGACTTCTTAAAAATGCAAATTCATTCTCTGCCAACAGGAGGCGCTTTAATAAAGCGGGAGAACTAGAAGTTTCCCCGGTAACGGCTGTTGGCCTGTACACAAAGCAGCGCTGAGCTTACAAACGCTGCTTTATCAGGCATATAACATGCAAGGTGAAATGAAAATGACATCGAACATTTTCTAAAGACAGTCTCCCTTCAGAAATACAGTGATATAAAAACT